>CANYBF012698921.1:0-12740 GCA_948192965.1 Dalechampia spathulata | reverse complement strand
AATAGCAATAACCCAACTTGTGATTAAGGAGTAGAATTTCTGAGGCTTAAATGACAGAGTAAATTGACAGCTTAAGTCAAGTTTCTGAACACTAAAAGATTGATAGTTTGACACTGTTGTGTAAATGCAGATGGTCTAATATGGTACTTACAATGGAATCCTCTGCAGTATGCTGTTGCCTCAGCATTCCTAGCTGTTGTGTTCAGTGATTACATGGTAGCTTCCCGCACTCCAACTCTATATTGTAGCGGCAAATTCTATCATCCTGATGACCTTCGTAACTTCGCCATTTCACAGGTATTCAAATTTGTTTTCTTCTGTCATTCTATCGAATTTTTATGAAGTTCTGCATTGAAATCTAACATGATATCATTGTCCGGCCTTTGCTTCAAATTGCACCCTTTCGAGAGGGCCATTAAATGATCTATCCAGTCTTGATCACGGATAAAAGTTTGCTTGAATTCTGCAGGCAGATTATGTCTTGGGGAAAAATCCAATGGAGCTGAGCTTTCTTGTCGGCTACGGTATCTATTACCCCGAGTACGTACACCACAGGGGTTCATCAATTCCAGTCGATGCTACAACTGGTTGTGATGATGGATTTGTGTGGCTCAACTCAACTCACCCGAATCCGAACATAGCAGTGGGAGCTCTAGTTGGTGGTCCATTCCTGAATGAAACCTATATTGATTTCAGAAACAACAGTATCCAAGCGGAACCAACTACGTATAACAGTGCACTCATTGTTGGTCTGCTCTCATCTTTAGTGTCCAATTCCTTGGTGGCTGATTCCTTCGCAAAGTAGGAGGAACGATCATTGATGAATGTAGTTGAATGCTGATGGACATGAATCAAATGGTATGACGTTAGTCCTGAATGTAGATGATCAAGGTTGGTAGTTAGTTTTGGTGAGGAACTTGTACGTACAATATGCAAGTCTAGAACTGCTTTTATATATAAATGTATGTGTAAATATGTATAAATATTTCCATACTAAATAACCTGATGTTGATCAAAGGCTCTTTTCCTAACGGAAACAAACTCTTCTTATTCCTGAGATTGCATCTTAACACGAAGCTACCAAAATTTCTAAGCTTTATTTACAACATTACAAGATTTTACCATTTTATTCATAAACATTCCATGCTGTTTTAAACTAAAATTATCGAGCTTTTAAAATAAATTTTTTTAAAATAATTCTTCATAAAAATATAAACTTACAACTTATAATTTTAGACATGTTTTTAAAGATTATAAATAATTTATTTGATATGTTTGCAGTATTTTTTTTAGATATTTTTATGAAAAAAATTAAAAAAATATTTTTTAAAAAATATCTCTTTGTATTTCTTACTTTCATATTTCAAAAATACTGATTTTAAACTTCAATTTGAAAAATTCACAAAATGTAAATATTCTCATTTTCTTTTGAAATATTATCTCCATATTTCTCTTCTAAAATCTATGATTGTATGTTTTTCCTTTTTTAAATTCATCCATTTTCTTTATTTCTTTTATTTATTTTTTTTTATTTTTCTACGTTAGACTGGCATTCACAAGAATGCAATATTTTCTTACTTTAATTTTCAATTCCATGAGGAGCGTGGATAATATTTATAAAAATTTTGTTTTTTATTTTTATATTTATAAAAATGCCAAATTTTATTTTTCTAACTTAAATTTCCAAATTTTTCCTATTTTTATTTAATATTATTTTAAATTATATAATTAATTATTATTTTAAAAATTTGATGGATAAATTTCATCTCATTAGAAAGAATAATTATGGAAAAAACAGATATATTAATTAGATTCGTATATCTGTTTTTTTTTTTTATAATTGTAATTGAATACAACTTGATGATAATAAAAAAAAACCAAAAATATACTTTTTGAATTACATTTAATAAATGAATATTATGTTTTAAACACTTAATACACATTTCAAATATTGACTATATACGTTAAAATATCTTAAAAAATATTTACTTTATATATATATAAGCATATTATATCCTTCAGACACTTCTAAAAATTATGTTTTTATTAATCTTTTCTTGGTTTCTGTATTTTCATTAAAAAATGCTCAGACATATATTTTTATAAATATTTTACATATTTTTCTATTTTTTTTATATTAAAACCCAATTTTTAAAAAATACAAAAGATTGGCGCCTTTCTGTCGTCAAGAAAGTCTCAACTGCGTCAAAAACTCTTTCTTTGTTTACATGATCATCTTCTTGAATCTTGCATTTGGGTTCTTTCTTTTTCCGTGAAATCAACAATTAATGATGGATAAGAAAGAAGATAAACACAATCCTGATTCTAAACTTGGTCCTTCCTATCAGTCCATGAAAGAATATGAAGAAGATTCCGTCCTCGAAGAACGGCTAAACGAACATACTTCGGTTCATACAGCTAGTATTGGGGACATGTCCATGTATGGTTTTCATGAAACTAATTTTGGAAGTGAAGGAATAGGCTGTAAAAGACCCAACGCTGGGATTCTGATCGGTGGAGATGGAAAACAAGACAAAGCTAGCAATAAGGCAGGGAAAAGAGAAGAGGAAGGAAATTTCCACAAGTTGAAAGCTTTGATCAATGGATCTGCGAATACCAACTTCAAAGAATTCAATGAAAAGATTATCAGATTAATTGGTGATGAAGATAAGAGGAATATTCGAGGACTCGAAGCAAAGATTTATGAAGTTTTGAAGCAAGATGAAGAAGAAAAGTACGACAACGAAAAGAATGGACACAATCATTGTTTCTTGCAGTGGGTGAAAGTGTTTGACGGATGTGAGGGCGTTAACGCGGCGAAGTTTAACAGTTTAAAGAAAAATGCCCGAAGCCAAGGGATTAATCTTTCTCGTATTCTCGTCGATATCATGTTCTATATGTCATATGAGAGATACCATGAAATGATGGAGAGCTTTCTAGTTATGGAAACTGCGCTTGAATGGGTTGTTGAAGGGGAAAATTCAGTAGTGATTCACAAGATTCTTGAAATAATGCGAGCAACAGATATACAATTGCGAAAGAGGAAGAGAGCTGAGATGTTACAGAATCCGAGCGCTGAAAAGAAAGTGATAGTAATGCAACTATGAGATTATATTTGGATTAATGAAGGAAACTTTTCGGTTGGAGCTTTGTTGGATGCATCAAGGATTGTCAGGTAGCGAGGATTCAGTGATGAATGGGATTGAAATAGTGGCAAATGAAATGAACCAGTGTGAGTTAGAACTGATAGACATATCAGCAGACTTAGTTGAATTGTTAGACAAGTTTTTGTTTGGTTGTGATGCTGAGGAATGGAAAGAATGTAGTGAGTTTGAAGTTGTGGATGCCAAGATCGTTGTATTGTGGGATAGAGTTTAGTATTGGGGGCAATTTGTTGCCATGGATTTCAGGCAGAGATTCTGCAGATTTGCAAGTGAAAAGATAGACTCTATTGGTTTGCTTGTAATTATAATGAAAAGTCAAACAAGAATATGCTGTCTTTAAATGTCTAAATAGATTCAAATGTTTACGGGTCTTCTCTTCTTCTGCTGGCTTGCTTTGGAGTTTGATTCCCTATTTCCAAATATAATTGGGCCAACTCTATGTTTATTTGTATTTTTTGAATAAATCATATTAACATAAAAAACAACAAATATATATATATATATATATATCATAAATTATATATTAAGGTTATTAATCGTGATCAATAATCAGATTCCAACATCCAATGACTATGGAGGAGATTAAAAACAATAAAATAAACTAGTTATAATGAAATGAATAAATAAAATTTCCTAAAAAATTGTTATATGATTTAATTTTCCTACATAATTAATAAGCAATATCACAATGAATGAATTATACTGATTTAGCATCATTATTATTCTAATATTTGTGTAGAGATCTTATAGGGGAAGTAGAAATATGATTTATTGTATGTGTGTGTATATATATTGTGTACAGCTTGTGAAGTATTACGAGCAGACTCTTCTCCGTCTCATCAGTTTCTAAAGATACACAAGATTGGCGCAACTCTCTCACTCAAGAAAATCCCAAGATCATCAATTACTTGCTTACGTTTTCCTTCTTTCTTGAATCTTGCATTTGGGTTTTTCCCCCTCTTCTTTTAGAATATGGGTAGGAAAGAAGATGAACACAATCCTGATCGTGAACCTGAACCTTCCGATCAGTACAAGAGAGAATACGAAGGAGATTGTCATATCGCAGAACGGCTAAACCAATGTACCGGGAGTCATGTTGCTAGTACTAGCAGCGCTCCTATCGATGAAGATGGAAATCAACATAAACGTCGAAGAGAGCACAAAGGAAATTTTGACGAGTTGACTGCTTTGATAAATGAATCTGTGCATATCAACTTCAACAAATTCGATGGAAATATTATCAGATTGATTGGTGATGAAGATAACATGAGGATCGAAGGACTGGAAGGCAGAATCTATGAAGTTTTGAACCAAGATGAGGAAGAAGAGTTCGAGAACGAAGAGAATGTGCGAAAACAATGTTTCTTGCGCTGGGTGCAAGTGTTTGATGGATGTGACAGCGTTACAGCGGCGGTTTATAAGAAGATAAAGACAGATGCACTCAATCAAGGGATTGATCTCTCTCGTATTCTTGTCGATATCATGTTCTATATGTCATATGACAGATACCATGAAATGATGGAGACCTTTCTAGTTATGGAGACTGCGTTTGAATGGGTAGTTAAAGGTGAAAGATCCCTAGTAATTCACAAGATTCTTGAAATAATGCGAGCAGCTGACGTAGAATTGAGAAAGAAGAAGAGAGCTGAGATGTTAGAGAATTCAAGTACTGGAAAGAAAGTGATAGTAATAAAAGACAAATATCTAGTTGATAGGATTATATTTCCGTTAATGAAAGAAATCTTTCGGATGGAGCTTTATTGGATGCATCAAGGATTGCTAGCTTGCGAGGATATGATAAGGAACGGGATTGAAATAGTCGTAAAAGAAATAGAAAAATGTGACATAAAACTGGTTACGATTTCACTAGATGTACATGATTTGTTTTATTTTTTGTTTGGTTCAAGTGCTGAGGAATGGAAGGACTGCGCTGAATATGAAGCTCTGGATGCCAAGATCGTTCAATTATGGCGGAGTTTATGATCAATTTAGGGTAAATTTCTTGCCATTGGTTCGGCTTATTGCTTTGGTTTTAGGCAGAGACTCCAAATTCGCAAGTGATAAGATTGATTTTATTGGTGATTGATTCTTAAGAATAGATAACTTTTTTTCTTTTTTCTTTCATCAAAAGAAGTACGTAGTTTTTCTAACAGTACTGGGCTGTTTATATGTTTTTGGCAGGAACCAAGCATTGGTAGGGATGAAATTTTACATCTAGCTATAGGGACTTATGAAAAGAAAAGATGCAATTGGGAATCCTCAGATTTTGGGAATGTTTCGGCCTTTCTGCTTGTCTTTGTTATAGCTCGAATATTTTTACTATAAGATTCACACCGAGTGATATATCCATCGCCTGGTGGCATTTCAAAAACCAGGTTTCAGGTTTTTGATTTCTGACTGAAGCAACTCATGTAAAGCCCGAATCTTTATTGGGTGATCTGAATGTCTGACACTTTCGGGAAGGATTAAGCATGTAGCATGCCTCTCCAAGTTCTTTTAGCAGTCACAGAAACAGGCTCCTCTAATTCGCGCGTCTGCACCTTGACAGAAAAGCAACTGTATTTAAAAAAAAAAAACCAAACGATGAACTCCATCAACTGTATTTTTAAAAAAAAACAAACCATGAACTCCATCAAGAATTTCTTCTTTTCCTTTCTTTCTTTCCTTAGATTGTCATCTTCTTGAATCTTGCCTTTCGGGTTCTTCCCTTTTCATGAAATCAACAATTAATGATGGATAAGAAAAAAGGACAAACACAATCCTGATCATAAACCTGACTTTCCTGTCAATCCGAGAAAAGATATGAAGAAGATTATGTCCCAGCAGAATGGCTAAACGAACATGTTTTACTGGAAACACGTATATTTATGGTTTTCATGGAACTAATTTTCCAATTGGAATAGAAGGAATAGACTGTAAAAGATCCAACGTCAGGATTCTGATCAGTGGAGATGAAAACAAGACACAAGGGTAGCAAGATGACGGCGAAAAAGGAATATATTTACAACTTTAAGATTATTTTTTTTAATAAATTGTGGATTATGATAGATTTGAAATTTTGTATGGATGATAATGATGGCCAGGATGATGATTTAGATGAAAAATCATGCAGCTCTTTTCAATTAAATTTCTATTTTTATTAATATTTTCATTATCATTTAATACTTAGTTAATTTTTATAATGTTTATAATTATATTTTGACTCCCTCATCGCCCTAACATGTTTTAGACACCATAAATTGTACCAAAAACTAGAATTAACAATTAAAACACATTATTATTAATATAAATATAATTTATTAATATCAAAATTTAAATTAAGAATCTTAAGATCCACAAATCTCCTTTCTAATATTGACAAACCTAAATAAATTTTTAATAAACAATAACTTTCCTATTAAATTGCAAATTTGCAATTCTTACTTCCCTCTACAATACATTTATTATCCACAATGTAAACCTAATTTTGATTAAATGTAGCTAACAACATCAATAATTTCAATAAAAATACATTTTCATTTAAAATGTCAATAATACCAACAATTTCAATAAATATATTTGAAAATATCAAAATCACATGAAAATTCTTTAAAAATTAATTCATCATACTTCTCTTCTTTTGGCTGCGTAAAAAAGAAATCAAACCAAAACTAATACAAGAAATAAATGAAACATCCAAATTCAAAGTATGTGTATATACATACACACCAACTATACATGAAATTTGAAAACTACATTCAAGAATCAATTTCAATCAACTTGAATAACCATACTCATACAAAATACAATAATACCAATATACATTAACAACAATTAATGTCAATCATATATTCAACAATTTTACCATAAAACTCTCCTCCTTCATTCCATCAACGTAAAGAGATTAAGTCTTTGGTTATGTTCATATTATAAAAAATTAACAATTTAGAGAGGACATTTTTGTTGGTAAAATGGTTTTTTGATATCGTTACAATATTTGGTGATGGAAAAAAGTTCATGGCTATATTAATTAATGCTAAAAAATGGGGGTGGATTAACGATGGAATCTATCTGTCGTTATTTTGAGACAGAATTTATCTGTCTCGAAATCTATCATTATTTTAAGATGAAATTTATCCATCTCTAGTCTATCTCCAAATATAGTCGAAATTTGTCCATATCTAGTCTATCTTGAAATAAAGATGGAATCTGTCTATCTCTAGTCTGTCTCTAAATAGATATGAAATTTATCCGTTATCAAATACAAAGGGACTAAAAATTAATTTTTTAGTATAATTACATATATTTGACATTTTTAAATTGATTATAAATATTAATTTTTAAAAATGTAATATAAATTGTATAATTGAATCCAATAATAAAAAAACACTTTAAAATCAAATTAATAGTTTAAATCTTCAATAATAAATATAATAATATAATTTACTTTAAGTTATATGAAAATTTTGGCAACATCTCCTTTATAATTTAAATATTTTCATAATTTAATAACTATAAAATAACACTTCTATATTTTACAATCGCATTCTAAACCTTCACCCTAAATATTTATATTATAACACATCCATAAACTTTAAGCATTATTTGGGGATCGTCAACAGTAGGAGGATTAGTACGAACTACGTGTGATGTTGGATCAGATAAATCAATTGCATCATCATCATGACATGGAGCAAAACGCTTTGGTTAGGAGATGGATTCTCAAAAATCCATAAACTGTTATTACACTTGATCATGTATTTTCAACATCTGTTCTTATACTGTGGCTTGAAAAGCAACGATGATAGCAGGAAACCAACATCTACCCGGTATCTTATCTTTAGATCTATCTTTGACTCCTTGGGAGTCCTTGATGGTTTATACGCATATAAGGGAAGCGACCTTGTACTATAATAAGTGCTTGCTTATGACTTAAGACTATAGACTCATCACTTAGAGGCTCCACCCACTACCTCTAAATAGATATGAGAGTCATCCAAGCTATTATATATCTATGATGCCTCTTCTTACAATCAAGTAAAATAATCTTGATAGAATTTAAAACATTAGATATTTACTAAATTGTTGCATGTAAGTGAAAATGGAAACAAACTATATGCTTACATAAATATGACATGAGCTCTCATTAATGAAGTTTACTTGATCATGCTTTTATGTATATGTACACATAAAAATGTATCTATCACAGATTTCTTGTAGGACGTTCAAAATAACCTTTTTGTGTCTCTTAAATTGACTGAATGATAAATTATTCAATTACTCAATTAAGAATTGGAATTCATTTATAAATTGATGGAAGTTTGCTTCCTACCATAAGTTATAACAATGATATATTTATAAGAGTTAGGGAAATTAAAACACAATACAATTCTCTGATTCATCCTTGCTACAACTTTATTCTATTTTGGAAATAAAGTATGTAACACTGTATTTTGATGATAATTTAATTAGAATTAAATTATCTTAATTCTTCTAGAATTAAAAGACACTTTAGATAACCATAATAAATTTAGGAGCATCATAAGATAAAGAATGTTTATCCTATTTTCCTCAGTTATTTATTTATGAGATATTATGCATGATGAATACTTCGTATGTAATCATGTTGAATGTTTTCCATTAAGGTCTCTTAAAAAATTTAGAGAAATACATTGGAATGTGAAAATCCCTTTACGGAAGGCAGCACGTATGCTTTTTATAGTGGTTCGGCTAAACTCTTGCCTACGTCCACTTGTCCTAAGTCTCGACTTAGGGTTCCACTAAATCTCAATCAATTTACAATTGGGATTCCATAAATGAATCCAAAAACCCCAGTGTTTTCTAGGCTCACACTCAAATCTTTACAAAATCAACCTTACAATCTCTCAAATACAAATTAATGCCCAAGCATTAATCACACACCAACCCACTAAAAGCAAACCCTAGCTTTTACAATGAGAATACAATGGAGAGAAGATATTTGATAGCTTAATATATAAAATACAAGTTAACTTACTTGCAATAGACAAAACAATCTCAATGGAATAGAAGCTCTACAGAAAATAGCTATTAGAATCAAAGGATATGAAAGTTCTGTATGAAAAATAGCCGTTAGAAAGTGTTTTAAAATCTTTCTTAAGAGTTGCGTACGGCCGTACCAGTCATGTACGCCCGTACGGATTTAAATTTTACCATTGGAAAATGAGAGGGAAATGTGGTACGGCCGTATCATCACTTGGTACGCCCGTACTAAACCAATTTTTCTGCGAGCTCACGTACAGCCGTACCACCCAATAGTACACCCATACCAAAACAGGTTTACTAACAAATCATTTTCCTGTGAGCAACGGTACGCCCGTACCAACCAATGGTACGCCCGTACCAACTAATGGTAAGCCCGTACTATTCTCTATAAAATAGTTCTAACTAAGTACGGTCAACCGTATGGTCGTACCACTCAACTAAGCTATTTAGTATGCCCGTACCAAAACTGGTACGCCCATACCAACACAAAAATACTATTAAAAACTTGCAAATAACTTAAATCGACTCATACGTGACTCATACATCAAAACCTAAGGTCTAACAGAATACTTGCATGCATCATGCAAATATTGAGCGGTAAGAACTTATGTCCTCTTGATTTATTTATGTGATATTATACATGATGAATGATTTCTATGTAAGCATGGTGGATGTTTTTGTTAGAATTAATATTCTAAATGTGGGCTAAATATGTAAATGTAAAATATATATATGGCGGTCAAATTGAATAGTCAATTTTTTAATTGTGGTCTAATTTTGAATTATTGACTATTAAGGTGTTAAATAGGTTGTAGGATTAAAGTGTAGAGACCTTTTGCAATTTCTATTTTGTTAAAGGACCAAAATATAAATTGGCCTATCCCAATAGGTTTATATTAGGTCGTGGTCTCCGGGGAAACTTAATAGACAGAACATTACGTTCCTTTTGAGTAGTGCTTCCGCTAAATTCTGTTTTGTATTTTCCTGGAAGATTACATACCTATATTCGTCGTCTTCAATCTCAGCATACCATGATGCAAGGTACGCTACCGATACATATTTAAATCCGCTCACTTGATATCTAGTAATTTAGTATGATCCAGGTTCTATGAAATTTATGGTTTGTTTTTTCTTTCATTATATACGCTGCATCTGTCGCCACAACTGTGAGATTATGCCCAGCGATTGCCAAGAATACTTCTGTATTCATTATTCCATTCACTAGCCGGATGAGATAGGTCTTTCCATACTCAACTTGCCAACGATGAGTCGACTCTGCAATGCAACCGTCAAATCTGAGAGATCATACTTGGTGAGTAAATCTCTTTTATTTGAGAGAGCAATCAATGGCATACCTTTGGAGCAATTGCAGAAGTCTCCAGTTTGGCCATTAATGACATAAGCATCTGAAGTGGGTAAATCAATCCCAGTTGCAAGGTCTTGTTCAACCAGCAAATTGACATCGTTGGTATACCATGAACCTGAAAAGCATACCAGAAGAAGACAGTCAAGAGCTACACATAATACTTTTAACAAAGCTGTCATGTTCACGGGGAAAGTATTTCATAAACAAATGGAGCCATAGACGGTATTACGGGTCCACTCGCTGTGCGCATGCCACCAAAGGGTTCCAACCTCATCGGAGAATATTACCTCATATGTGAAGTTCGTGCCAGGTTGAATTCCACGTGTGATGTATTCCGGACTGTCGAACCATGGGTTTCTTGGTTGCTTCACTCCATGCCTAGGATTATTTATTTAAAATTGTCATACTTCATTCTTGAAAACAAAGATTCAAGTATGGAGATGAAAACATACCAGTGGAGGGTGACCTTGTAACCTCCTCTGTTATGTACATTGACATACATAAGATCTCCTTTGGTAACATAAACAGTAGGCCCAGGAATGCTTCCATTCACCACCAATGCTGATTTTGTGCTGCACAATCTAGTAAAGTTCTTCTCTTCTAGCTGCCCAAATAACCACAATACCAATCAAACTTCTAACCCTTTTCGAAATTATTCTCTTACATGGATAGTTTTATAACTGATATTTAGTAAGTTTGTTGCCATTTGTCTGAGACCATTGAAGTGTACGGCACGTGAAATTTTTTAAAATAACCTTAAAAAGAACCAAAAAAATTATTTTAATACATCATTTCCCAAGTACACGGTGAACTTTTACTTCTAAGGTTAATAACCAAAGAACTTATTTGTATTTAATTGAATCAAAATAAAATTGAAGGTAAAGCTATTTTTCGTTATAAATTTTAAGTAAAAAATTTATTCGCTACTTAATACGAAACAATCTAGATAATAAACGATTAAAATATAAAATAAATGAAAAAAGTAAAAAAATTTGATACTTACAACAAAATCATAATAATGAACTTTCGATTCAATAATAAAAAGAAACATGAATCGAATCACATAACATATCCATATTTTTCATCTTGTTCAATCCCATATCTCTGATAAAATAACTAAAAGTTCAAGAATAGCTATGCATCTCCTTTTGGGAAATCACAGAGCGCAAGATCTTTTACACTTAACATACCTTTGGCTGAATGTCAAACTGCGGCAGGCACGCATGCAGATCTACAGTTGCATTTCCAGGTGCTTAATATATATATTTACCCATCTCAACTTGCATGTAAACATTGCCATAATAATATGTACTAAGATTTGTTTGATATGATTGGAGTGGTATATATATGCAGGTGTTGGTTTTAATGCTTTTAAGAGGGAGCTTGCATCCGAGTCTTATACAATTTAATATTATTAGTTTATTTATTATTTATCTTTGCTTGGGATCATGTGCGGACCCGGGTTACGTGGGTTCTAGTTTCGGTTTTTTCAATAATTTTTAAAAATATAATTATAATTTTTAATTAATTTAATTTTATTATTTATAAATTTTAATATATTATTATTTGTTATTTTATTATTTATATAATTTCTTATATTATAACTAATAAATAGCATTAATATTTTATAATTAATTAAAATTAACATTAATTTTAGCTTTCTTATTTAAATTTTGACTCTATTACTGCTTAGGATATATACATACCTTTTTAAATAGAAGTTTAGAAGTTTAAAATTAATTTAATTTAAGTAAACATTTTTTTAGTAGAAATATACTGAGTAATAATTAGAAATATTCAATAAATAATAATAAAATAGAAAAATGGATAAGTATAGGTGTGTTAGCAATTATTCATCAAGTGTGAATTGTTTTTTAGTATTTTGTTCAAGTTTTTTTATAAAATATTTGAGATTTAATTTGATAAATATTTATTTAAATTTTTTTAATAATGTCTGTTAATATATACATTTAATATAAGTTAATCAATATTTGATTGAACTAAGCTTATATCAACTAACTTGTTAAACAAGCTCATAAATCATAAATAAATAATTTTATTTAAAATTTTCCAAATATTTAAAAATCATAAATGAATAATTTTATAATTTGTATTTAATTAGTTCATTTGGATGCAAATAAAGATTATTTTAAATTTATAAAAGCTGGACTCAAATCAGGTCATTTATAGCCTTAATTTCCTGTGAA
>CANYBF012698814.1:0-65566 GCA_948192965.1 Dalechampia spathulata | reverse complement strand
TGGATACTGTTGGAGGCTGCCTATCTTGGTGATTTTTGGTTTGCTACAACCATAAATGCTTTAGAGATAAAGAACGAAGGACATCTGCATTGAATGTAAGAGTTACTATCAAACTGTCACTTCTAATCTCTAAACTGGTTTCTATGTGTTTTGATGCAAAGATCTTCTTTTGGTTTGTTGTTTTAAAATGAAAATTTTAAATTTCTTCCGCTGCTTAATCACTATACAAACCAACATACCCAACCTTAGAAATACCATTAATCATCATTCACACACTTTAAACAATAAGTAAAGTGGTTAATTCAAGTGTTACAAGTTAAGGATTTACACAGAATTCATACACCAAAACAGAAACTCATTCGGTTACATTAGAATATTAAATTCAGTAACATATCTTTCCTGTCTTTCACCAAACAATCCAATTCTTCCATTTACATACAAACAACACAAATCCTACAGCAACTCCCCACTTCATTAAAGAGGTAAAAAGTAGAGAAGAGGAAGAAAAACATATAGGTAAAATGCATAGAACACAAGGGTAACATGAAAACTGAATTCTTTACATGATTTTACCTTGGAATGTTACTTTTCTTTGACCTATAACACAAAGAGAAGAGAAGAAGGTAGCAACTGTATGTGTTATGGTGAAGAAATAAGAAAAACTAACCTACTTCTGCCTTAAGGCAATATAAATCCAATTTTGACTTATGAAAAATAAGAACCAATCATAAAATGACACCTTGCAAACTTATCCCACTTACTCAACCAATTTGTTTCCACTCTCTTTATTTCTTCTCTTTTTTACATCATTCTTGCATCATGATTACACAATATTACACTTACCATTCATCATAGGGTTATGGGCATAAATCATACATAATATAATTTTTAATTATAACCTTAACTTTCCATGAAATGTTATTTATATCCTAGCTTACAATTTTACATACCATTGTTTCTAACTTTACTTTAATTTATATTTACACACTTTAATTCATACTTTATTTAATTCATCATACATATAAGCAATATATTAAATATATGTTAAATGCGTGGATGTGATAAATAATGTCCGACTCTCTCGCATGGAGTATACATGAATTCTATTTTTTTTCATTTTATTTTAATTTCATGTTTGGATCTTATTTGATAACATATATAATTTAAATAATTATTAAAAGTTTAATACTTCATAGTTATTTTAAGTGTGGTTAATTATATATTGTATTTTAGCTATTAATACTTAATTGTTTATATAATATTTTAAAATTAAAATGTTCATTAAAATTAATATTTTAATCAACTTTTTATAATAAGAAAATGGATAAAATATTAAAAATCAAATTCTAAAAGCTGATTACAGTAATTTTTATGAAATATTACTTTAACTTTTAAAAATTAATATCATACTCATATTACATAATAATAAAAATTTTAAATGATATTTTGACTAATTTAAAATACTAAAATATTACATCAATTAGATAGGTTTTAGTATCATTTAAATTGAATTATTTTAATACATTTTATAAAAATTCTAATTTTAATTATTTTTTTTATCAATTTTATTAGTTATTATATTTTCTTTCTTTCTCAACAATTACATATATTTTTATTAGAATCAAAACTATTTAATTAATATTATGTTGATATTCCTATAAAACCTTTCATCATTTTTAATATAAAAACATATAGAAATAATGATTCATCAAAATAATGATTTAAATTTATATTATGATAATGATGATCATGATTATTTGAATATACAAATCTGAACAATTTTAATATAAATCAAACTTTGAAGGTTAGTCAAATGTTTAATGACATGATAATTTAATTTAATTTAATTTAATGATAACTACTAAAGATTCAATTAATTAAATTAAATTAATCCCTAAATTAGCTTTGATCGGAATATAATAATTTAATTATCTTTTATTATTAATTTAATTATAATGTTATCCTAATATTGGCTGCATGTCAAAAACTCTTGGGGTTTTGTCTGGAAAATGGTAGCTATCATATCACCATTAAAAGAGCCATACTTGTCAAACGGGAAACTGTTCTTGCCGTCAGAAATTCGAATCCTGAACATACAGAGAAAGAGACGTCACCGTTTTGACAAATCGGCAATTCGTTTGGAATGAATTTTTTTTTTTTTTTGGAATTGAATTATATCATCCATAACATCGAATTTATAAAATAAATTTAATATGCAAAAACTACCAATAAATTTCTGAAAATAATAAATTTATATATTTAAGTTTTTCTGGTATCTTTTTTTGAGTATGAATAAATGAAATATTTGACATTTATAAAGAAGTAACCAGTGAATTACTAACATCATTTTTTAATATTTATATGACATCAACTTGTAAAGATGGTGGTGTATTTCAAAGCAATATTGGACGTGATCGCCCTAAGATAAGTTTTATCCTCTTGTAAATAAAATACTATATTATATAATATTTCCGTACGTATTAGTTTAATATTTTTTTTTAAAGAAAAACAGTTAAAGCAAAAGAACTCTCACCCATGAGAATTTTATTTAATTGGGTTAGTGTGGGTGTGTGTATATTATGAAGTGGAACCAGCAGAAGATAATGATAGACAAAGTTGCCGCTGATGACGCACGTAATGCATGCAAAAAATATATAGGCTATATCGTGTCCGCCACTATTATCCCACTTTAGGATAAAACCAAACCTAAAAATAGCAGAATTACGTAATCTTCCATGCCCATTTAACCCTACTTTCTTTTCATGGATACGTCTTTTATCCTCTCACCACTCACTGTAATTTACTAATATTTGTCCTCAATCCACCGTCATAATGCCAAGGAATTATTTTTTTAACCCGAGAATTATCGTCTCTTGAAATCTTTTTGTTTTTTATGATAATTCAATGATGGATATTTGATATCAAATCGGTTTTGCTAGAAAAGTTGTTTTAGGTAAAGGACGAGTGGTATGTACCTAATATGCTTAGCCCGCAGAGGACGAATTGGGTGCATGTTTCCTTTCAACACTAGCCAAGTGAACTAATAATATAATCAATTGGTATTCCCCGTATCTATATATATATGTATATCTATCCACTCAACATAAAATATATAAGTAGTGGACGTGAAGAAAGCAGAAGGGAAGGGCCAGGGCAGGCAGGACTCGTAAAGGAAAGATAGACATTCAGTTCGGAGAATAAATAATTCAGAAGATGAAAAGGAGGAAAGGTGCAGTCCCTCTCTTGGTTTCAAGAAATTAAGAAGCATAATGCAGACCAGGCAGGTAGCTTAGGTTTAATCAGGAAAAGAACATCATCCCCTTTCATCTCCTCCGTTGTCGTTTTGCATATATATGTCGCATGAAACGGTTGTGTTTTTGGACATATATCGAGGATACAATATGCTTTTATGTATTATTTCCATGCGCATTATTAATTCTTTTATTTATATATTTTTCATAAGCAGGAATTATGAGCACTGAGCTACCTTTCAATTAGTCACGTCAAAGCCAAGTTGTCTACCTTTATAATTTTTAACTATAAAAATAACATTTTCCCAAATATTTTAAAATTTTAAATTAAATAAATCCATTTTTCAGTTGGGAATTATTGGCTTACATCTCCATCCAATATTCAATCATCACTGAAACATTTGTAAAAGCAGTTTGTTTATGTCATTGTGATGTTCTCCCGTTAGAGAAAAAAAAATTAATTAATTAATTAATTAAAATATTATTTTCAATCCTAATTTTAAAATATTTTTTGCAAAATTCAAATTTATTACTGGCTAATAATTATTTTCTGTTTGACAAATGCATTGCATTAATTGTATTAATTAATTAACCATGTCTGATTGGATGGTGAACCAACTTACAATTATTGTTTTTAGATATAAAATTGATATGTTTTGCTATAACATTCTTCAATAATTTTTGAATAATATCATAAATTTAAAGTAAATATTTTTAAAATTTTTATTTATGAAATTATTTTTTAAAAATATGTTATTTTATAGTAATTTTATTTAAAAAATACGATATTTTTATAATTTTTTTATTTTTCACTAATTTAAAAAAATCTCATATGTTTCTAATTGGTCTGACGGCCACCAAATACTAATTTATTTTTAAAAAAAGAAACCATGCATTCTTTTGAGCCAAAAAAAAAAACTTTAATTATCGTCCATTTGCTGCATAATTTTTTATTTTTATTGATCGGATTAAATGAATTAAAATATAATATATTAAATTTAAAATTACAATTTATTTTTAAAATTTTTTTAGTATAATTGTGATGTACTAAATTAGAACATCAAATGACTCTTGATTCATAAATTCTTATTATAGCCTATGAAAAAATTATAACTTATATTGATCTCCATAATATTATTTTATAGAACAATAAGATTCTATGGATTACATATTCATATTCCGATGAAAATATCTATATTCACACAAAAATTAAAGTGCAACTACATAAATGTATTAAAAGGGAATAAGTTTTAATAGATGATTTTGAATAAAAATATATCAAAGTGGGAATATGAAATTCAACTCATATGCAAGATTCAATGGTAGCAATACTATTATGGTATGGAGAAATAACGATTCAACCGGTGAAGCCTTTGATGTGGAAGGGTGTTAGTTGGTTCTGGACCTCGTGGAACCCATTTGTTTTGTCTTTAAAGACTATGCCGGGCCTTAAAGTTGTTCTTTATTATTGCCATGGAAAAAAAATACAGAGCAATTAATTATCTGCTTGAAAAGTAGAAAATAAAAATGATTTGAGAAGATTGAATGGAAGCTTATAAGCATGGAATTGGACCCACTTTGTAGAGCAAGGTCGATGTTCATTTGACTTGCATAACATCTCATCCTAGTACTCTAAATAATTTTGCTCTTCATCATTTTCGTTATGCACCTGAACCTTGCTTCCTACGTAAACCATAATAATTCAATGTTTTCTCATTTTTCGATACTACCCTTTTAATAACAACTATCGATAATTACTTATTGATAATCAATTAATAATATTATTTAAGTTATTTTTTATAATAAATATTATCATTTTTTTCAATATTTAAAGATTTAGGAAATTCACCCAAATATTTATGTCCTCGTCAATGGATTAATCCTTATTGTTTTTATGATAGCATTGGGCGGCTTTAAATTGACGTTGTCTTCTCCAAAAATATCGTCCAATTGCAAGCATGGAGCACGACAAAAAAAGCTTAATAATGGACCAGAATTGTCGAGCTAGCAGCCCATATCATCCAACACCATCCCCCCTCCTTCTATATAATCCTTTGACCTTTTATATTTTTCGAATTTTTAAATAAACCCTTTTCCTTTTACAAATTCTTATCCATCCAATTATCATATATAATTATTCATCTATTAATAAAGTAATTATATACATTATTTTTTATCAAATATTACATTTTTATTAGTTTTTATATTGATTAATATGTATTTATTATTAACTATTAATTATTAATTTCTCCCATCCAATTAAACATACACCACAATTTTTTTTGAAATTTTATTTAGAGGTTTGAAGTGATGGGGCAGTGGACTTTGCAAGATGCATGTCCCAGATAAGATAAAAAAATATAAAACCAAAAATCGCACACCAACTCTACTCAATACATCGATGCCCATTCACCTTTTCCATGCACAAACTGTTGCTTTTTGCTTGTCTTTCTTGCAGAATTATTACTCATCATCTCCTGGATTCTTGCCTTTTCATCTTGAAAAGGAACTAAAGCTGTATGCATGAAAACTCATGTCTGTGTTATGTCTGTTACACATTTTATATACTATATTTTTCTATTATTTTAAATTATGTTTTACAATTTTTATAATTAATTTTTTATATATTTTACATAATTTTTCTACATTTACATAATATTCATCTTATTACATTTGATTTTTATTATATTTTGTATTTTATTATGTTTTTACGTGATTTTATCTTTTATTATCATTATTTTTATCATTTATGTTTTGTATGTTTTTATAGTTTCTTTTTTCCTTTTGATTTTTCTTTATTACATGTTAATCTATTATCCATTTAAGTAAGATAGAATCCCACTTGACCCATTTATTTTACTGCCACTTTCTATTCACTTTCAGAATCTTATTTGACTCGAGTACAGCTTTACTCGGGTCGAATACGTTACTGCTTTTGTAGGTCTTAATTTTTCAGAATCTTATTTAACTCGAGTATGCCTATACTTGAGTTGAGTGTGGCTTATCTACACTACATGATCTCTAGTTTTAGGGTTATTTTTACACAATTGAATTATATATTTTAGATGGTTATGATTTATTTACATCATTAGTATATATATTTTCTTTTTTTTTTTGATAGACAAGAGAGAGAGGAGCTTAGGAGAGACATTTACCATTTAGGGCAAATTGTAGGTTTTCAATTAGATTAGATTAGTCAAAACCCTTTTTGATTTTGTTTTGTTTTTAGAATCAATAAACATTTCTATAGAATCACCTAGTTTTTTTGCAAAATTTTAATTGTTTTTACCTTATTATAGTGAGTAGAGGATTTGAGCATCTTGAACCTTGAAAATTGGAAAAAGAATACCAAGAAACCTAACTTAAGAACCAGTTAGAGATTTTATTTTTCTTGTTTTATCTTCAATGGTTGTAAAACTCTTCTATTTTATTTTACTTTTTGTTATTTTAGATCTTATGACTTTTAAGTAGTTTTTCTATGGGTTGAGGTGATTATTGTCTGGGATTTAGATTTAAACTTAATACTGTTTTATTAATTTGATCTTATTGGTTGGATGTTATCAATGAGTGTTGGTCAACTTGTTATTGATGTTCATATTGATGGTTGATTGATGACTTTGGAAAAAGTATTTAATTAGCTTGAAAAGATAAAGAGACTTTTGATTAATTTGCTAAGGATGGTGATTAATCAATTGAATATTGAATGATTTGGGATTATGATTTAAATGCACGTGGGAACTAGTTTAAATCTATCTTAAATAGTTTTAATTATCATTCGAAATGAAGTAATTTTAACTTATTCATGTTTAAGAAATGTATTGGATTAATATAAATTAAACTTGATTTGTTTTAATCCCAACTTTAATTACCTCAACTCGATTTTCATCATAATTGCATGTAGTATTTGATTTAATTATGTGCACTTGTTTAAACTTTGTTATTTTGTTATTGGTTTACATTTCATTTTATAATTTACACTTTTCATACTTTTTGAAAGAAAATTGATTTTATAGATAATTGATCAGTTTATCATCTAATACTTAACAAACTAAAATCTTTATGAATGATATCCAATACTATTACTTGTGGTAGCTTTATCATGATAGGAAAAAATTTATTCTTTTTCTAAAATTTATTTGTTAATTGTTTGATATTATTTATATCATTACTTTTATGTTAACACCGTCCTCCATCCAAACATTACTATGCATCTCTTAAGTTAAAAGTGAACCTTTCTCGATTGATTGAAGAAAATTTTATATAAAATTAATTTATTATTTAAGATTTTAAATTCATTAATAATATAATATTATATAAAATTTTTATTAAATATCAAATATACATAAATTTTATATTAATACTTAATTATTTTTAATTACTAATATATAAATAAGAAATTAAAAAATATATAATATTTAATAAAATTTCATATATCACTTAATAAATTTATCTTTCTAACTTCGATTGGATAAAGACCGATAACATGGTTGTATAATTATTTGACTTTGGAATTATTAGGAAGAAATAGAAAAATGTGATAAAGATAAATCCTTAATTGTGAAAAGATAGACAGCTGATGGAGTCATTAAATGGTTAACCACTCGCCGATCATACTTGACAAAGGCTAGCGACGAAAATGGTTGATTTCATTATTTCGGAAGCTGACCAATTGAAACACATTTAAGTGATCTGACCCTTACTTACCTAAAAACTGTCACCATTAACAGAAAAAAAAAAAAACACTAATTAATTTATTTTTGTCTTTTTCCGTATACAAATTTCTCATTATTTTTAAAAAATTGTTATTTTTTAAAATAAATTTTAAATCCTTCATTATTTTTATAAATATTCAAAAATCCTCGATTTTCTATTTCTCTATAAAATCTCGTCCATTCGTTTATTGTCGCTGCCAATTGGACGGGCCAAACTCAAATATTGGGCCGAGTCGAAACACGTATATAAAATTGGCTGGAAAAGCCCATTATTTAGAAGGATGAATACGTGTCAGTTAACGGTACATAATTGCCGATAATGTGTAATTCCCAGAAATACACGTGTCACATAACCGCCGAAGAACGTAATGTCAACCGACATTAAATAAAAAAAATTATAATCTGGGAGCAGTTCTTTCAGGTTAACTGACATTGCGAAATTCCGAGCACATGATTGCAGCAGAGGGAAAAAATCTGAAACCGTAAGATGTCGACTGGTTGACCCGAGAATTCGAGCTTTGCGTCGAAGGGTCTGCAAGACCAGGTGTCGGCTCGGCTTGTGCAGATCATGGTGGTTTTCAACGATTTCACTGTACCCCTTAATTTGCATATATTAATATTAATATGTGATATAGCATTTCATGTATTTTCTATCATTTTATATATTATACTTATAATTAGTTGATTTCAGCATTTTTTTCATATTATCATACAATTTTAATTTTGATTTAGAATTCACACATCATTTTACATTACTTCATAAATTTATCATATTTATTTTAATTCACATGCTTTATAAGATATTAGACTCATTATTATATGCTAGAACTTTAATTTTAAGTATTTAGATCATGTAGTATGGACACTAATTGAGTTAGTTATGTTTTACATTTCCAAACTTTGTTTTCATGCCAAAAATGAATCTCACAGGACTCAAACCACACGAGTCATGCTCTTCTCGTCCCTTTTAATTTTTGCCACTCATGCATAGAATGAGCTTCACACGATTCCCTTCAATTTTGCCTCTTTTGATTCCCATGGGATGAGCACGAGTGGTGCTCTAACTTACATGACTTATGTGTATATTTAGGTCACGTTTCCTTTCTTTTTTCTAGTTTTAGGATCATATAAACGGAAGGTGATGTATTCATTTTGTTAGACAGTTTTGGAAGGGATTTTAGGAAGTTAGAATGCAGAGAGTTAGAAATTCGGGATGAAAATTGTGCATTTTCAATAGCTCTTTCTTGTAATGCAGGGTTTGTTACAAGTTTTTTTTTTAAATATAAAGTACAAATACAACTTAAATTTACTTATTATTTGATTGTTGTTTTTTCTCTGTTAAGCTCCTGAATGGGTGGAAGGGACCATTAAAAATGCGCGAGTCTATTTATTGATCATCTTTTAGTTCGATATGTTTGTTATCGTGTTTTTATTCTGTAGTTTAGTTTCCCAATCTGTTGGTTAATTGATTTAGTGAATGGGACTGTTTCATTTGTGGTTATTTGTCATGTATGTAATGCTGTCCTTGAAAGTTTTATTTGATTCTACTTTTGGTAAATTTAGTTCAATTTTATAAGGAATTTAGTTTGTTTTCTTCAAACTTGTGTTTCAGTGTGGTTAGCACAAATGACGATTGAATACCCTTTCTCAGATGCAATCCTCAGGAATCAGTTGCACTGCTGCTAATGGCTTTTGTGCTTTAAAGTGCTTAAACTCCTATTTTTTAGGAGGACATGAGGTGTAGATGCCATGGTTTGAGATCAATAGTTAGTTTGTTAGGTTGGTCCTATTTTGGGACAGACAAAACTTGTTCTTTCTTTGTTTGACGAAGTTTCTCATGGCAGTTGCATGGACTTTCTTCACTCACTAAGAAACCAAAGATCTCGGGTACTATTGTAATCATGGTTGGATTCAAAAGAGCAACTGCATGGACTTTCTTTCCACTGCCTTTGGTGAGCAATCTTGGGATTTGTGAGATTTGTTTCGTCATAGGATTGATAATATTGATATTGTAGCTTGATTTTATGATCTCGGTTGGTATGTATAGGTCTAAGCTTGATATCAAGTCCTTTCCAGGAGCATTATTTCTAATGTTGCACAAGTGGTGCAGGGTCTAATGTCATGATTTATTTGCTCAACTCTTTACTCCTTTAAGACTTGTTAGTTTCTTGCCTTGCTATATACTTTTTTAATCCCAAACATTTTATTGTTTATTACAGGGAGATTATGAAGCATTCGTCTATTCCACCAGTTGCCGATGATGCCATCATGTCAGCTTTTGCAAGGACTACCAATCGAAACGTCCATCTCGACCATGAACATTGTTGTAGATTATGAAAATAATGATGTTCTCAACAAATTATCCATCATGTAGCTAAAAGCTCAATGGATTTCGATGATCTCAGCTATCTTCATGTATTGGTTTAAAATTCTGCATAGGAGATGCTTCGTGACCATGTTCTCAATAAGGATGATGCTATTAAATGTCAAATATATATTTTCTTTTTGTTGATGGAAATGATCAATCAAACTAAGAATTCCTGCCACTCTACGCATGTAAAGGATAAATAGCAGCTTTAGACGGGAGAAACTGGAGCCAACGATCCGGTGGTTCTAGCCTTATCTTGAAGGGATAGAAATCGTTTGTCTGCTTGCTAGCAATGTTCTGGTCGACTCAATTCAGTTGACCAAATGAATGGAAATAAATATGATACACCAATCTGCACTAGCAACCAAGAGAGAACTTGCGACGTTCAAATCAGTTAAGCTTGACGACAAGGCTCCACCTAATAGCAGATAATTGGAGTTGCAAGTAAACCCCGTTGGGATTCTTCTTAAAAATCCCATCATTCCGTTCCCTCCCGTTGTCTGACGTACCGATTGCGTGGACTATGGAGGCGGATGACTTCAATTTCCATTAATATCAGAAAGCGACGAATATGACTAGATAAAAACTATCATACTCACTCCCACTTTCACTGCACGACAATTGCGATTTTATCTGGTGGTTGGTATGTTTTCTTTCTTGGTGGTCGTTTAGTATCTCTGTATGTATCTGTGTTACTGTTTTCAGCCGTCAAACTCCGATCCTTCATTTTTTTTCTCATCTTACCTCCCCCTTGTATACAGAATCAAAACAGCCTTATCACTCTACCTTTCAAGCTCTGCATTTTCTTTGCCACCGCACATCTCCTTCTTTCAACTTCAATTCAAGTGGGAACTTGCGTTTTTTTATTTGTTTTCATTTGATTGCTTGTTTTGACCGACTTCTGGGTATCTTTCTCAAAGATTGCGTTGACTTCACTGTTGGCTGGGTCTTGCTTATCTTTTCAGTTCGAAATTTGGGTTTTCATTATTATAGAAAAAATTGGTCAAGTTTTGTCGCAATTTGATTGAGATTATTACGAGTAGTTCTCTGTTTTTTTACGATTTGGACCTAGACGTAATCAACCTTGAACTCATAGGTTTGTTGTATCAAGTGGGCCTTGCTACATTGACAGAAATCTGTTTTTTTTTTTAACTCTTGGTTATTCATATTGAGTTGAAATTGCCTGATTTGTCGGATAGATTAGGAATTTATTTGCTTTATCAAATTTTAAGAAGTTCAAATAATAATGAAAATGTACTGAAGTAGTAGTTTCTTCTTCGCGACTTCTTTTGAGCCTAATTTTGCTAATTTGCTATTCAGTCAATTATTTAAAAAAAAAAGGGGAAACTTGCGTTCTTTATTGGATTGTAGGACAAGTGACCGAACTAGAGTCTGACCTAAGAGAACGGTTGGTTACGGTTGTTATGTGTAGGTTAAGGAGCAGGTGGTGATTTCTTTCGGTGGGGATTTATTGATGGCTGGTTTAAAAGAGGACCCAGTTCTTGGAATTAACGATATAGTAGCAACCGTTGAAGAAGAGGCGGATATTAAAGACAAATCGAGAGAGATAGGTGCCCAAAGTGACAGAGAGATGGCTCCTGCTGGTAATTCCATTCACAGGTCTGGTTCTAGACCCCTATTAGACCTTAGTAAAGCTGCAATTCAAGGAAATTCTGAAGACAGAGATCCAACTATTCTTTTGCCTAATCAATCTGATGATATATCTCATTTGGCTCTTGATATTGGAGGTATGTATATAACTAACCTGCAATTCAGTTTTTGTTACTGCTACTTTGACCTTTGGTGTGTTATGCCCGGTCTGGTTCGTGTTCTTGTTTTTGGCACTATATTCTGGTTGAATTGTTGCCAATTATACCTTTTTCTATTACTTAAAACATTTTTACTCTCTAGGTTGATGAACATGAATAAAATGCTTCATCTTGGGTATATATGTGTTTTACTACCTAGCCCCTCACCATAATGCTGTCCCTTCTTTTGCCAACTCTGCTGAGGAGGGTAATTTTCCCTAACAACTACCAATAATTTTGTCGTGGTTAATCGTTGGACTTAGCGATGCTCATCTGCATTTATGTTACTTAATGCACACATAAATGTCTGGAGGTACTAGAAACTTGGGGAATTGTAATTTTGGTAGGCAACATATTGCTTGTTTCCTGAAATAGTTGTTCTTTCAAATGACAGTTGGGGTTGCAATTACAGATTATGTTTTGGATTATATTATTTGCAGGGTCTCTAATCAAGCTGGTGTATTTTTCAAGACATGAAGATCGATCAATAAATGATAAAAGGAAGCAGACAGCTAAGGATAGATTAGGGATTTCTAATGGAAATAGGCCTGTTCTCGGTGGCAGGCTTCATTTTGTGAAGTTCGAGACAAGCAAGATTAACGAATGCTTAGACTTCATCTCATCTAAGCAGCTTCACCGTGGTGGTATACATGCTTTCACTTCTTATCTTTCTTTCAATTTCTTTTTTCATCACGAGGATATTTTATTAGTTTGGTCTGCTGGGTCGTTTCTTCCACCACATCTCAGTTGCCTACTTATTTTCCTTGCCAACTTTATCTTCTTTACTTCCCTTTTTCTTAGTTCTGTTGTAAAATTTGGCAATTTTTGGTGTGTAGGATTTGATTCACATAGTTGGCTTTCAGAGGCTACAGCAAATGGCAATGCTGTCATTAAGGTACCTTAGGGCTTCCATGATGTGACATATTCATTTGAACCCAGCTTTACCTTTGGAATATGTAAACCTGAGAGTCAAAATAGCTTGTTTTGCAAATCCTTTCCCATTCATGCCATATGCGTTTCCAATAACAACTTGACTTTGTGAAGGCCACAGGTGGTGGAGCATACAAGTTTGCAGACCTTTTCAAAGAAAGACTTGGGGTCAGTCTTGACAAAGAGGATGAGATGGACTGCCTTGTTGCAGGAGCAAATTTTTTGCTCAAGGTGGAATTTGGCTGCTGAATTAGTATATCTTTAGTTCATACTGCTTCAGTTGTGCATGTTTAGGTGGATTGCTGCTGATGTGTAAATATAAATGAAGGTCTAAATTCTTTTTGCCAACAATTGTTCAATTTTTTTAAATATGGTATTTAGCATGATTTGAAGTTTGCTTTGCTATGTGTTATTTGGTGGTGTTATGGTCTATGCTCAAAAGGAATAAAGACATCACATTTCAGTTCTTGTTCTTATCCTCATTCACCCTATCCATGGTGGTTATTTTAATTAATACCGTGATTCTCTTCTTCTTAACTATTGTATTATTTTCTTAAATCAATTTATAGAAGAAAAAAATGAGACTTGGTTCTTGTAACATATGATGGAGCGATGGAACTGTTGTCTCTTATTTCACCGTATCATAATTTATCATTTTGACTTTTTACCGAGGTTTTTGTACTCAATTTTGTAGCCATGCATGTTTAAGGAGTGGTTGTTTGTTGGCATGTTCATATGGGTACTTAACTTCTGCAGTTTGTTTTTTAAATTTAGTAACGCTGGTTTCTTTGTTTACGAAAATTTTGAGTAGGCTATTCGCCACGAGGCTTTCACACACATGGAAGGTCAGAAAGAATTTGTTCAGATTGACCAAAATGATCTGTTTCCTTATCTTCTCGTTAACATTGGATCTGGTGTTAGTATGATCAAGGTACATTAGTCTCATTTTCTTATTTTGTTAGTTTCTCATAACCTGAGTTTCTATATAGACTCATGAGGATATGGTCATGCTTTTTATCTGGAATAGGTTGACGGGGATGGGAAGTTTGAGCGGGTTAGTGGGACAAATGTTGGTGGTGGTACTTACTGGGGATTGGGAAGGCTGTTGACCAAATGCCAGAGGTTATTGTTACATCTGTCATTCCAGCATTTCTTTTATGGAAATATATTGTTAAGGTCTTGTTTATGCCTGTCCATTTCAGTTTCGATGAGTTGCTAGAGCTGAGTCAAAGAGGAGATAATAGGACTATTGACATGCTAGTTGGTGATATTTATGGTGGTATGGATTATAACAAGGTATGTATGATTTAACGAATTATATGTTTGCACAACGAGATTTATCTAGATATTATTTACCTTTTTTCCCATTTCTAAACACATTTATTATGATTACAATCAGTCTAATTACATCATTGTAGATTGGTCTCTCAGCATCAACCATTGCTTCAAGTTTTGGCAAGACTATTTCCGAAAAGAAGGAACTTGAAGACTATAGACCTGAAGATATTTCACTGTCCCTATTGCGAATGATTTCATATAATATTGGGCAGGTGTGTATTCAAGTTTCCAACATTTGGAGTGGCTGACCACCTAAAATGTTATCAGTATTTTTCTCGAACATGTTGGTGACTCTACAACCTGTTAACATTTTGGTAAATATAGCAAATTGTGAAGCTTTTTGACACATGTAGCAGTTTGTGTGTTGCTGGTTGAGGCAGGTTTGAACAGTTAGAAAGAGAACCTGCAATACTTAGGGAATAGAAGGTGTCATTTTTTCACTTAATTTTATAGCATGATTATGACTAAGAGTTGTTGGCATACAAAAGGATTCTGGTTTAAAGACTGATTTTTCTTTCCAGTGCTAATAGTATGAGGTTGTTTGTTATTGTTGGGACCTTTTTCAAATCTAAAATACAGCATGCTTACATCCTGTGGCATCTCCATATACAGCTCTGAGTTCACTTTTATTTGCATGTCACTAAATAGTGAATATATGTGAAAATTTATAAACAAGTATTCCTTTATGTTGGAACTGCCTTTAATTTATGATTTAGAAGTCATGTTTGGATATAACTGATTTTATTGGTTTTTTATGCAAGTGAAGCACACAAATTAACCCTTATTTTGGTGAATCATATGTTAATATTTCACGTAAAGAGCTATTTATTTGGGATTGATGTGCTGGTTTTTTAATTGGCTCACTCTGCAGATTTCATACTTGAATGCACTTAGATTTGGTCTTAAGCGAATATTCTTTGGAGGTTTTTTTATAAGAGGCCATGCTTATACCATGGACACAATCTCCTTTGCCGTTCAATTCTGGTAATTGGTAATCTTTTCGTTAGTAACTTTTTCTAATTCATCTGGGACTGATAATTTTATACTGTTTTTTGAAATTGTTCTACTTTATAGACATTTTAGTGCATGAAGCATGATTGACTTCTAACTATCGATGCCATTGTCTAATGAGGTTTTGAAGAGTTCTTTTATTTTCATTGTCTAGGTCAAAAGGAGAGGCACAAGCAATGTTTCTGCGACATGAAGGTTTTTTAGGTGCCTTAGGAGCGTTCATGAGCTATGAAAAGCATGGACTTGATGATTTGATGGTTCATCAGTTGGTTGAAAGGTTTCCAATGGGTGCTCCATATACTGGTGGAAAGATTCATGGGCCTCCACTTGGAGACTTAAATGAGAAGGCAAGTTGTGTAGGATACTGGAAATTATCTGAATTTCGGACACTCTTGAATTGCGAGTCTGGTTAGAATTGGATAGGAAACATGAAAAATTGATTTACAAGCTTAAAACAAACTAAATCGTTTATTTTTTAAATAAAATGCTCTACCATATGAACTGAACTGATGTTATATAAAGCTAATGTTCAACATATTGAACTAGTAATATAGATTTTGAATTTATTATGGAAGTAATAAAACATAACCTTTTTTAATTTCTCACATTTTAGCCATAAATCCTTTTATAATTTGCATGCCTATGTACTTTATTTTAATAGGGATGGAGATTGATTGATAAATTAATCTAGAAGAGTCCATTACTAAAGGCCTAGTGTGTGAAAGTTGAAGAGTGTCTGCATATGTACTGTTTGTGGCAGTTTTTTTCACTTCTACCAGATTCTTGGATTGAGAAATTAATAGCTATATTGTGAACGTAGAGAGACTGAGCAGTAGGTAAAATCTGTATTGTATGTATTTTATATGTTGCTTGAGGGATGGAACTAAGAAGCTGCGTTAATGCATATGAACTGTAGTTTTTCTTTTCCCTATTAGCCCCTGAAATTTCTGCATGGAATGAAGATGGAAAGGCCTCTCTATTAATGTTATCTTTTCTTACTCTGATGCAGAAGAAAGTCAAACTAAACTTGACAAAAGTGGACCCAGCATATTGATTCTCTGAAATCAATTGCTTTTTTTTTTTTAAATTCTAGATGTCCCTAGGGAATTGATTCTTCTTTCAATAAATAAGCATGCCCATAAAAAGAGAGGTGCTGGAATCCACTAGATTTTAAAGGTATAAAGTTTATATTCTATACACACCTGCCACTGGAACATGAAGTTTATTAATGTGATTGAATGCTTTGGCTAGAGTAAATGATGTCTCACTTGGTTACTTTTGTGCCATATTGATTTATCTTTTCACTACCGAAAATTTCCTTTGTGCATGAGGTCTTAACAAGATATTGGTATGTACAAGATATAGAAGTCATTTTGTTCTTTCTTTTGGTTTTGCCCTTATTGTTTCTGGGAAGTATTATTGACATATGAGAATCTTCTTCCTGTCTAAATGCATAGGGGATTGTACTCCTCATATTCAAAGGTCTTGACCAAAATTCTTAGTCTTTCGTTTCCTTAAATGCATAAATGTTTTATATAGTTGAGAGCAAAATAAGTATTGACCATGGCTTGGAAATTTTTTTTTTTGGAAACTAGTATGGCTTGGAATAACTAATCAAATTTTGATATTACTTTTTGGGTTTTTAAATCAGATACATGTATTGTTTCAAAAATATTGAGGTTTTTGGTGGTTTCAGAAAACATGTCAATTTACTATTGATACTAATGCAGATTTCATGGATGGAAAAGTTTGTGCTGAAGGGAACTGAGATTACGGCACCTGTACCTATGGCTCCACCTGGAACAACTGGACTTGGTGGCTTTGAGGTTCCTTCATCTAAAGGTGGTACCTTACGGTCTGATGCAAGTGCACTAAATATCGGTGTTCTCCATCTTGTTCCTACCTTGGAGGTGTTTCCTCTGTTGGCAGACCCAAAGACGTATGCAATCCTCCTTGCCGATTTTGTAATATGCAGATTATTCACTGCATCTTTCTTATGTATTTATGCTGCTGATTGATTTGATTCTGTTTTTGATTACCATGCAAAAATTTGTGATTCTGGTCATGGTATTGATTTATCTTCATTTAACATACTGCTGAACTGTTTTGCATGGCAAATGCATCTGGAACATTTGGCCATTATTTGCTTGATTCTCTTCTTTTTTGGTTCTGGTTTCAATTGATCTATTACTTTGATCTTCAAAAAAATATTTCTAATTACCATTGTTGTCTTTAATTTATGTCATTTCTCTAATATATTATGTATGTATTAACAGGTATGAGCCAAATACTGTCGATCTCTCTGATCACAATGAATTAGAGTGAGTACATTTTGAAAATTTGCTGCATGTTTGATGATTTCTAATTACCTGGAATCAGTAGGTTTCTGATTTTGTCTTTTTATGTTGGTTCAGGTATTGGTTCACTGTGCTGTCGGAGCATTTGCCGGACCTTGTTGATAAGGTACAACATCTATATTTTCTGATACTCTGTATTTCTCCCTCTCACTCAGTGTCGCTGAAGTCAGATGTGTATTGATGAAACATTTGATTGATGGAACTGAGTAATTTTAAGCAAGAATGTTGCTGATATTAGTCTATAATTTTAGATTTTTGATCTGAAACTTTCTAGGCAGTGGCAAGTGAAGGCGGAACTGATGATGCCAAAAGAAGGGGTGATGCTTTTGCTCGTGCATTTTCTGCTCACTTAGCTAGGTAAACCCAACATCTCTTATATATTGTTACAAATTGTTTGATGATTATGGAAGTTTAATATCATTTATGATTACATATGTTTTAAGATTGGAGTTCTAGATGATGGAGGATCAGATCATTAGTGATTGTTCTATAAGGTGCTTAATCCCTGTCACCATGTTTTTCAAATCTGTCATGTTACTGTAGGCAGTTTCAGTGATGAACTATTGACAGCTTGTATAGTTGTACCTCCTAAAATGTTCTGTTCTGTACATCTCTTTAATTCTGTGATGCTGAAATGTGTTTTAAACTGTCAGTTCATAAACAATTTGGACGCAAGAACATTTTATTTATTAAATCGTTTAGATTGAATGTCATAATGCCAGTTCATTATTAATTAAATTTAGAAAACATTGAAAAGAGTAATTCCTGGCAATTCCCGGCATCTTTTAAAAAATGTAGCTCAAAAACTGTATGATATGGAGAAAGCGATTAACTTGGTACTACAATTGAGTCTCTAGTTCGAGTTGAATGAGCATTTTGGTGGCTTGCATCTGAACGTACTGACAGGATTGTGTTTCTATTGATGTTTCTTGTTGCTGTTTCCAATCATTTGAATAGGTTGATGGAAGAACCTGCCGCATATGGGAAGCTAGGTTTGGCCAATCTCTTGGAATTAAGGGAAGAGTGTCTGAGAGAGTTCCATTTTGTTGATGCCTATCGAAGTATAAAACAGAGGTGATACATTTTGCTCAGAAATCCCTGTGTTTCACCGTTTGTATCTTGTTTGCCTCAATTTCTTTTGTGAAACTTGTATGTTAGTTGACAATTTAGCTTATGTAGTTCATGATGCACATAGGAAAATAGAATCAGCACCTGAGATGCATGTAGGGTGTTCCCCTGAATGTTTAGTTCTGGATTAACTTCTTGTAATCGTGATAACTTGAGGTACTTATATAACAGAAAACAAAATGCGGCATCACTTGCTGTACTTACTGACCTGTTAGGTTATCTGTTTCCTCAACTTGGCTTTGCATGTGCAAGTTGTGTATCTGCGCATGAAGAGTAATTACCTTGACAGCCTAGAATATGCCCTCTGAAAATGACACTTCGTAACTCATTTTATTTTCTGTTACTCTTATCTATATTCTTGAATTTGATAGGGAAAATGAGGCTTCACTCGCTGTATTGCCCGACTTATTAGTGGAGCTTGATAGTATGACCGAGGTATGCATCACTGTAATGTTTCCATTCCCTTTCTCATGTAAAAACGAGTACTGGATTCTCAGTAGCATGAATATGATATCATATTATCAACTGTTTAAAGACGTAATGACCATCTTGCTTGGGAACAAACAATGTGTATTAGCTTCAAGCCTTCTTGTTGCCATAGTTTTGTTTTCTGCTTTATTTGAGTATTAAGTTGGTACCTAAACCTTCTGTATTATGTTTGTAGGAAACAAGGTTGCTCACCTTAATTGAGGGCGTCCTAGCTGCGAATATATTTGACTGGGGCTCCCGTGCCTGTGTGGATCTGTATCACAAAGGGACAATCATAGAAATTTATAGAATGAGTCGTAATAAAATGCAGAGACCTTGGCGAGTAGGTGGAGGAAAAACTATCTATAGGGTTCATCCAGGAAATCTTTTCTTACATTATAAGTTTTTCTCTGCCTTGTCATTCAGGTGGATGATTTTGATGCATTCAAAGAGAGAATGCTGGGCTCTGGACATAATCAGCCCCGCCCACATAAGAGAGCTTTACTCTTCGTGGACAACTCAGGTGCTGATGTTGTCCTAGGAATGCTTCCCCTAGCACGGGAACTCCTCCGACGTGGAACTGAGGTGAGTTTACTGTCTATCATACTAGTGAGAGCTTAAAGTGGTTAATACAGTACTCGCTATGTAGAATTGTCAAGCTTCTCTGATCCATGAGGATGTTAGACTTGTGCTTTATACCCAAGATTTATTTGCAAACAAAACCAATTTCTTCTTTTCAATGATACAAATTTTGTACTGGTTGTCAAATTAATTTTTACAGGTGGTTTTGGTGGCAAATTCGCTCCCAGCACTCAATGATGTGACTGCTATGGAGCTTCCTGATATTGTTGCGGAGGCTGCTAAGGTTCGTTAACACTACGTGTTTGATTTTTTTTTTTCATCTTAATCTCTACTTTGGTTGGATAATGAGAATATGAAATTCATGGGGAGAACTTTGGGAACAAAAACCATGTTATCTTCATCTATATTAGATCCAGATCCAAAAGAAACTCAATACTGGCTATCCCATTTCACTCAGAACATTATTTGTGATAGCATAACAATAAACAGAAGCATGAGAACTGATTGTCCTAGTCTGCAGCATTGTGACATTCTTCGTAGAGCTGCTGAAGCGGGAGGTCTACTTGTCGATGCAATGATCAACACTTCAGACTGTACAAAAGAAAATCCGTCTTCAGTTCCCTTGATGGTTGTTGAGAATGGATGTGGAAGTCCGTGCTTAGATTTGAGGCAGGTCAGCTCAGAGCTTGCTGCTGCTGCAAAGCATGCTGATTTGGTATGATACTGGCTTTTAGTTTCAATTTCCTTGTTGAGCATCATGTTGATTGCAATTTTTTTTTTTTTTTTGATTCCTTGTCAATGGTTTCTTCTGCTTGAGAGCAAACTGTTTCAAGCATAAAATTACAGTGCAACTATAATAACTTGCTGGAGTTTGTGCTGGACAGATTATCTTGGAAGGAATGGGTAGAGCTCTCCATACAAACTACAATGCTCGATTTAAGTGCGATGCTCTGAAGGTAATAATACTTCATCATTCTTGTCACTTTAATTTGGAGAATATAATGGCATCAAAGGCAACAGCTTCCTGCATATATTTGGGGTGAAAATCATCTATCAAATTTGTTTAGGCAGACTTTGAAACCAACAAGAGTGTTGGGGTTTTGCAGCTAGCAATGGTGAAAAACCAGAGGTTGGCAGAAAAACTGGTGAGAGGAAATTTATACGACTGCGTCTGCAGATATGAACCTGCAAGCTGAGAATGAGCTTTTGTCAGCAGAGTTTGAGCTAGTGCTAGGAAAGGGAGAGGCAAGTATTAGACAGAAGAAACAAACATCGGGGACATGACCAATGAAGACCGACCGACCGACTTTCTTGTAGAGATTGGCATAAGTTGAACCTTCAGAGCATAGGAAAGCAATGCAGCTGAGGCTTGGCATCTCTTTACTGTTATTTATTAGTTTGTTTCAGAGGAATCAATGGAGCACCTGTTCTTTGAGGTATGGCTCTACTTCTTAGTTGAAGCCGGAATCTAAATAATGGAATCCGTTGAAAACGGTCGATTTGTCTTCTCTCTGCCATCCCAGGAACCTTATTTAAGATTACGTCATGAATTAAGGGGACAAATTATATAATGAGAGTAAACATCGTATATATATATATTCTTAATTATCCAAATCTAAGTGAAACTTAAACATACGATGGCGGGCGACCCTTGAAATCGGTGAGCGAATTTCGGATGTATTAAATGAAAGAACGGGGAATATCATGATCCAAAATTCTTGGGCTTTGAATATTGATTCATTAAATATATATGACGTCATGATTGAATTCTTTAAGAAAATGAGAATCTGTTAATTAATCCAAAAAAACATATCTCTGAAAGACGAACCCAATGCAACAGAAGTTGAATCAAGGTTCGTTGATACCATTATCCTAACTGAAATTCATTACCCCTCAATTGCTTCGAGTAATAATTATTAAATTTTGCAAACCATTTTCGAATTGATTATATTTATAAGCTTTTAAAATTTTATAAGAAGGTTTTGGTGTGTTCAGTATGATAAAGTAGGCTCCTTGTCCGAATTCCATCGTCTCCCTAACGAACTTAACGACCTCTGACAGCAGCTGGGTTCCTAAATATGAACTATTCATCAAACTATTCACGGTTGCTTTCCTACACAAAGCAACTTACCTCTTATGTAAACCAAGGTCTTCATAATGAAGCCCTTTCCCTCTTCTACCATATGCAAGCTACACTTGCTCTCTCTCTCGACTCCCATGTTTTCCCTCTCGTTCTTAAGTCATGCTCTTCCATCCGCCGCCCTCAACTCGGCATCTCCCTCCATGCCCACCTTGTCAAATTGGGTTCTCTCTCAAACCCTTTTGTGGCTAGTGCTCTCGTCGACATGCATGGTAAATGCGTGTCCGTCCTTTCGGCACGTAAACTGTTTGATGAAGTTCCTCAGAGAAATGTTGTTGTTTGGAATTCTATGATTTCGCTTTATACACATTCTAATAATGTTTGTGATGCTTTAGATCTGTTTGATGTTATGGATTGCGAACCTAACGTGTCTACTTTTAATACATTGATATCTGGTCTATCGACCAATGAGGATGGGTCGATAAAGGCCATTGCTTTTTATTGGAAAATGAGGGAGTTGGATTTGAAACCAAACCTGATTACACTTCTTGCTTTGTTACCTACTTGTGTAGGTATAGCTGCTTTAGATTTGATTAAACAAATTCATGGATATTCAGTGAGGAGTTGTATCGATCCGCATCCCCAATTGAGGAGTGGCCTTGTAGAGGCTTATGGAAGATGTGGGTGTCTTACGTATGCAAGTAATGCTTTTCATGATATGAGAGAGAAGGATGTTGTTGCATGGAGTAGCTTAATATCAGCATATGCCCTTCATGGGGAAGCAAGAAATGCAATTGAAATCTTTCATCAGATGGAAACAGCGAAAGTGTTGCCTGATGACATTACTTTTCTGGCAGTTCTGAAAGCTTGTAGTCATGCGGGATTAGCTGATGAAGCATTGGATTACTTCACTAAAATGCGAGAAAGTTATGGGCTGCAAGCAAGCAGTGATCAGTACTCATGTTTGGTCGATGTTTTAAGTAGAGCAGGGAGGTTAAACGAGGCATATAAGGTCATACAAGAAATGCCAGTGAAGGCAACTGTGAAAGCTTGGGGTGCCCTTCTAGGGGCATGTAGAACTTATGGGGAAGTGGAGTTAGCTGAAGTTGCGGGGAGAGCTTTGTTTGAGATAGAACCTCATAATCCTGCTAATTATGTGTTACTGGCTAGAATTTATGCTAGTGTAGGGAGATACGAGGAAGCCCAGAGAATAAGACAAGAAATGAAGGACAGGGGAGTGAAAGCAGCTCCTGGTAGTAGTTGGGTGGTATGAAGTTCCCGTAGCTCATAGTACCATGTGATTCTACCCGACAGCGGTGGTTGCTGTTTACAACTTCGAGCAAAGGTTCCTTCGACGTTCTTTTAGCAAATTGGGTGCTAAAACTATTAGTTCAAGGATTCCAGTGCCATGATGCCGAATCGTAGGAGCTTGTACTTCAGCAATGTTCAATTCTGAAGTCAAATGGCAACGCATCTGGAGGCCTAAAATAAAGGTCAACCATGGAGGTCGTACAACATTGAACATTGCTTGCTTTCCAAATGTGACAATGAATTCTTCCAAGGGTATATTGTTTTGAGTTGTTCATGTGTTTCTTTAGTTTTCTTGTTTATAAATTATAATGCATTTGGCTCTTTGAAACTATTGAAATGAAATTGCAGCCCCGGTTTCTTTTCCTACAAACTTGGATGGATGTCATGAATAGCGTCATGCCCTTCCATTTTCGAGCCATCATAAGATTGTTAGGTAGGCGAGTGTACGTTGAGGGCATTTGGTCTAGTGGTATGATTCTCGCTTTGGGTGCGAGAGGTCCCGAGTTCGATTCTGGGAATGCCCCTTTTATGAATTTTGTTCAGTCTTGTTTTGGACCAACATGACCCCTTTATGGCTCTCAATTGACCATGGTCCCATTATACATGTTGATGCCTTTCATTTCATTTTTACACATGGGCGAAGCATCTAGTTCCCTGTTTCTTTCTCAGGTCTCTCTTTCCCTGGCTACACAGTACCAAGTTTCTATAATACCGAATCTTTTCCTTTATTATTATTATTATTTTAATACGTTGGATATAACCCTTTTATCCATGAGGAATAAAAGAATGTGCTTTCTCTTATTGTAGAAAAGATCGCAGATTTATCTTCATTTCTTAATAAAGTTGCTTTATAAAGTTGTTTCCTTCATTTAAATAATATCTTTTTCAGGCATTATTGTATAAACTATATATATATATATATTCATTAAACTTTTAAAAATTTTTGATAAATGGAAAAATTTGGAAATAAAAAAGCTTAAGTTTAAAATAGGCACAACGCCATCCTTTTACACCTTATATAACCCTTTTCATTAATTAAGATTGAATTATAAATTATTTTGGCCATTCTTTTTAGATTAGAGAATCAAAATTAATTAAATATAATCCATCACAATAAATATTAGTCTAATATAATGATGGTTAGGTCCGCTCGCTCGCTCGCTCCCTCACTCACTCTCTGTCTGTGTGAGCCAACGGAACAGAACCAAAGTGAAGTCACTGCCACCACCAGACCACAGACACTGCCATATGTCTAGCGGTGGTGTGCATGAATCCACAGATGAACTACCTCAAAAAACGCGACACCGCACCATAACACGAACCCTTTCCCTCTTTTCTCCCTTTCTTCAGTTACTAGTGCCGTATCTTTTGTACTAATACTTGCTCAACGTTTTTCTCTTACCTCTCTTTGGTTTGTTTATCCGTTTTCTTTCATCAATTCTCTCTCTTTGTATTCTAAGTTTCTTCTTTCGACCTGGCTGGGCCAGATCACAGCGAGTTTTCACCTGGGTCGCAATGTAAATACCATATTCTTGTTTCTTGCCGGTAGTTGCTCCTGCTTTCGATCTTTTGGCGATTTCTTCTTCTTTAGTGTGGTTTTGATTTACTTTTTCCTGCTTTTTTTTCGGTTTTTTCTTTTCCATTAGACATGAGTTTGTTAATCAAGTTTACTTTTTTATTATCTTTTTTCTTTTTCAGTGTATGATCTGTTCTAAGAGTGGACAAAGCGGACCTTTTTTAACCATTTTTTTGGTTACGGAAACCCCAGAAACCCATAGAAGCTCAAACCCAATTAGCAAAATATAGAAAAGTTTCTGGGTCCTATGATTTTGTTGGCTTAAGTGTGAGTTACTGGGGAAGAAATGAATTTGGAGCTCTCTGTAGAAGAAAACGGGGAACTGGCTGTTGCAAATGGCGATTATCATAAGGTTGGTAATGTGGAATCTGTGAACAGATTCGATGATATTGAAGGAGTGAATTTGGATATAGGTATGAATGGATCTGTTGGTGTTGATATGAATGATGTTGGAACTGAGAATCGTCCTTTGGTGAATGATGTGACGGATGGGAGCGTTGAGAATGCAAATGATAACATAGCTATGAGATTAGATGAAAATGTGGTAAATTTGGTTGGTGCTATGAATGAGGAGACAGAAGTTGAAAAGAATTTGAATGATGAGGAGTTGGACGAGGACGAGTCATCGGGATTTAATTGTAATGTGTCGTCTGGTAGGAAGCTAGAAATCTGTGGTGGCAATATATCACTTTATGTTGATTTTTCTGGCTCTCTAAGTGGGGCTAATGTTGATAGTATTAACAATGTGGATTCTTCGAGGTTGGTCGTCAGCCGTGAAGATAAGGTCTCGGAAGAAGTTGGTGAGGAGGAAATGATAGAGTTAACTGGAAAATTCCATGCGGGTGACATTGTATGGGTTAAAACCAAAAATCAGTGTTGGTGGCCAGGGAAGGTTTATGATCCACTAGACGCAAGAAAATATGGATTGGAAAGTGATCAAGGGAACTGCCTGCTGATTGGGTGTTTTGGGATTAGCCACACTGCTTGGTTCTTGCCATCCCAGTTAAAGCCCTTCAATGAGAACTTTGAACAGATGTCCGGGAATAACAAGGCGAGATGCTTCCTTGGAGCTGTAAGGAAGGCAGTGGATGAGTTTGGTAAGCACTTGAAGTCAGAGATGACTTGTTCCTGCATTACCCAGAAGTATCAGCAATCAACTGGTGATGTTGAAATTCAAGGAAAAGTTCCTTTGCTAAGGCGCAAATTTGGCGAGTTTAATGAATTTTCATTTGCTCAGTTTGTACCTGTGAATTTCCTGGCACAACTTAAAAACCATGCACAGGTTGTTCCCAAGCTTGGTATCCTTGAGTTAACCATTGTGAAGAATTGTTTATCAGCATTTTATGATTTCAAAGGACATCTTCAAATGCCTGTGGAACAACTTTCAGAATCAACTGATGACCAAGACAGTGCTGGGGAAAGTTTAACGGTGAAAACCAACATTGATGCTAAAGTTGAAGGCCAAGATTCAGAACCTGCCAATGAAGAGTCGCAAAGCACAGAGGATAAAGTTCCACACGAAGATCAAATCACAGTAGAGAATTGCAAAGACGATCATTCTAGAATAAATAAGGTCCTGAAGGATCTGCCATCAGATTCCAGGAAGAGGAAGAGTAAGAAGTACTCTGAAGTTGAAGGCTACAATCTCAGTCTTTCAGATTCTTCTCCTAAGGACGAGATCAACATGGGATCTTCAATAACAACAGATAAGAGCTTTGAGTTGAGAGAAAGGAAGAAAAGCAGATACCTGTCATATCCCTATGTCAACTTAGAACAGAATTCCTTGCCAAGTGAAATAGAAGATCCTAAGGCCCGGGAAGTTTCTCAAGATGCAGATCATGATCAATTCATGGGATCTCATTCATTTTATAAATGTGGAAGCACAAAGTTTCAAAAGAAATGGATCAAAAAATTTATAGACAACCATGATGCTTCCAGTAACCCCGAGTTGATAAATGCGTCTGCATCTGATTTGCATTCTGAGTTGCTCTTCATTGCTGTAGATTGCATGTATGCGAATGAGACTCCGAACTTTGATATACTAGAGTGGTTCTTTGCTAGGTTTAGAATATCAGTACATCATGATGAGTCTATTTATGAGATGCAATGCAAGAAAATGATGGGAAAGGATACACAGGAGACAAACCAGACCTCGGTGGACGTGAAAGCTGAGCAGAAAATGCAGAAGAAGAAGAAAAATGGAAACTCCGCTCCATCAAAAATTAAGTCTCTTAATGGCTTACCAGATTTGAGTACTGTTGCTGCTGATGGAGCAGTTCCAGATGATTTCTGCAGCATGGCTCCTCCTAAACACTATGGGAGGCCTGTGTCAAAGAAGAAAATGAAGAAGCAAGGAACAACTCCCACAGGTTTACCAGACTTGAATGGTAATGGTTATATGACTAGTTTATTGGTAGATAATTCTGAATTAATGGGCCATGCTGAACATGGTGTAAATGACAAGGAGAAGAAAGCAGACTCGGTGGATATAAATACCGATGCAGAACCTGGCACACTGTTTGTAGATTTGCAGGTTACAAGCCCATTTTCTGTGAATACCATTCCAAAAGGAATTATTGAGGATGGATTTACAGCCGGGATAGAAACTTCAAATGGAAATTGTGCAACTCCAGGTCTGTTAGCAGAAGAACCTCCATTTATGAGTCCTCTCACCGCTGAAGGTAAGCCTGCGCTAAAAAAAAGAAAAAGAAGTGACAAGTCAACTTATGAGAAGACTACTGTTGCTGCTGGTGATCCTGGTTTGGATGGGACTCCTGCTGAACCCAGCATGTTGGACAAGCCTAAAAGGAAAGAGAGAAAAAAAGAAGTTAAGCCACGGCGACCTAGAAAGAAATCCATTACGAAGATACCCGATATGAACATGAATTACGATAGTACGGAGGCAAATAGAGAAGGGCCGGCGACTGCTCTGATCTTGACATTTGCTTCAGGGGTTTCCTTGCCTTCGAGAGAAGTCCTGATGGCGACATTTCAAAAGTTTGGGCCGCTGAAGGAGTCAGAAATACATTTTTTCAAAGATTCTGGCGTTGCTCAAGTTGCTTTCGTGAAGAGTACCGATGCTGCAGAAGCAGTAAGAAGTTTAGAGAATTACAGTCCCTTCGGTGCTGCGCTGCTCAGTTACCGACTTCATCTTGTTTCAGCTACTGGAACCACGCAATTTCCCGCACTAGAGGTTCCTGGAAAGTCGATCGTAAACCCTGCGGAGGCACCTCCAATTGACTTCATAAGGCAGAATCTGGAGATGATGACGTCAATGCTGGAGAAGGCAGGAGATAATTTATCTCCTGAAATGAAAGCCAAATTGGAAAGTGAGATAAAAGGCCTCCTGAAAAAAGTGAGTTCGATGCCAAGTTCATCTTCCTAGTTATGGAATACCGTATCAGGTTGTTTCCTGGAGTAGAAACCTCTGGGGTTTCAGAATCTTGTTTTAATAGCTCCGTTTTTCTAGTCTGCTCTATTTCTTTCTCTGTAATTCAACTCTAGGACTGAGAACTTGATGTTAATTGTAATGCGAGGGCGTACAATGTGGCTTAAACAAGTAAAGCTGCAATGTACCGGTATAATTGTTTCTGTTAATCTTTGCACTGCTAATCATTCCCGGATGTGTTTGTGTATGAGCTTGTACATCATGCTCCGGTATATGATTCCTAAATGAATGCAGGAGGAGACAATATTGGCGCGGTGATCATTCTTCTTCCAAACATGATATATATATAGCGATCAAAACAGCTCGCGATCTGATAGAGGATTTCCAGTTTATCGTTTCATGGAAATAGAGTTGCCCGCTGATTCTTTCACGTCACGATCAAGACAACGGAGAATGATCCTTCCCGCATTTATTTGAACCTACAAACGCTATCCGCAGGCAGAAATTGCTCGATATCATGATAATGCTCGGTTAGACATTAACAACGGTTCCTCTTCAGATGGATTTAATTAATTGTATTGTACTTAAATTTTTTTTACACTACAATCGTCATAAAGAAGCTTGGCTATTCGAATTTAAACTTGTCCTTTATTCGGATATCACAAATGACGACAGCAGTAGATCATTATCAACAATGAATCTTCCAAGTCATTCCGAAAATGAGCACTAAAATATGCATTATGATGCTCCTCTTCCCTGCCGATGACTTGAATCTACATATTTGCCAATTTCAGAGGCATGACATACCATACCTGGTGCAAAAACATGACAATACATCTATATCACACTACACAACTCTACAGTAGCCTTGTAAACGTGGCGAGAATAACAAACGATCAGATACACTCTTGCCTAGGTACTATAAAATCTCAAGTATTCTAATGTTGTCTTCCTGTGAGAAAAAAGTATTAACACAGTAACTAGAATTTGAGGGGCTGGAGTAACTTATACCAACTTGAAATACCATAAACAAATCATATCTCTGCAATGTATCAACGATGTACACTCGCTGGAATTATGGCAAAAATTGTGTTAGTTTCGAAACATTTTAAGTGCAAAAGACCGAAGAAAGAAGTAGAAGCTTTGATGTTTGAAGTTTGCTTCCTAGTGTGCACCTGTGGGCAAAAGATGAAAACCCAACAGCTCACCGGTAAAATTGGTCCACAGGAGTACTGAATTAGTTTATAGCTAATTATTCAATCACATCTGTCATTCTTCCATACCCAGACTCGAGCTACTAAAACAAAAACAAGGATTAATACAACAATGCCCAAGTCGTCACTCCATAACTGCTACTCCTCCAGCAGCTTTTATCTTCTCTATTATGTCATTTGCTTCCTCTTTGGTAACCCCTTGTTTAAGAACAGCAGGTACCTTCTCGACCAAGGCTTTTGCCTCCTTCAACCCCAAATTAGTGAAGGCTCTTACCTCTTTAATTACTTTGATTTTTGATGCAGCATCAAACTTCTCCAATTTTACATCAAAAGTTGTTTTTTCCTTCTTCTCCTCAACCTTTGCAGCTCCAGCAGCTGGGCCTCCTTGGGCACCCAAATCCATACGTTCCGTTGAGATTGTCTGCAATTTTGGATGATTTAACTTGCACTGGAGCGCAGGGCCAATTTGACGTCGCTCCTCAGGAGGTAAGGCAGCTATACGCTCGGCCAACTGAACAATTTTGTCAGAGGGTGGAGGTTTAGGACCATATGGATCATAAAATGCAGGATATTTATACTTTATAGGCTTGGCCTTGCGATCTCTAGGAACAAAATCATACTGGAAAAAACGAGCCTGCAGAGGCCCAGTTATTTCACGGAGAGTAGAACGGGTGCTGACAGATCTAAGAAGTGCAACAAGCTTCATGGTCTTATTAGTCAGCAAAATGATAACTCCTCAGAAGAAAAAGAAGGCTAGAAAACACATTATCAGCTTCAATCAAGCAGTTTTAAACCATCAGATTCAACAGCGAAAGGACACCCTTTTCTCCTTTGCTTTAGAGAACAAGAACTGCACTGCCTGGAAATAAGAACTAATGAGTGGATGGTCAGAGAAAAACACAATGTTTTACAATAAAAACACCCTTTGAGCAACTCTGATCAATAAATTTACAGGTGCAGAGCCAATTATGAAATGTCATAAAGAAAAATATCAATACTTCATTTCACCAAAAACAACACATAGTCACAATCAAGTATCACAAGACTATTTCTCCGTCATGTAGCTCTCAAAGTTTAGGATTTCAAAATCGACATGCTAAATATAGGCATTTTGTGTGTATACTTCCAATTTCAATAATACATTATACTAATATATAAAAGAGAAGTAGATTTACTGTTGATTACGAACAATGAATAAGTGAAAACAGTGTATTAATCATGAGCTTCAGAGTAAGACTTTCTTTCCTTCCTTGTCCTCGGCAAAACAAGGATGTTTTATTGCATATTTATAAAGTTAGTCATCTCCATAGCTGCATAGCATAAATTCCTTCCTTCTCCTGTGGGTGTTATTACTATGACCATAGTTCCTCCTCTAAACTTCAAAATAAGGTGAAAGGCTGACTACTTTCAAATGGTGCAACCAGCTAATGTTCAACAAATTTTTAATTGTTTGCCAGAAAAAAATCAATCTAACTTCTATGTTCAGTTAACAGTTACAACCAAGTTCATCAATTCAGCAACTGAATAAAACCCATAAAAGTATGAACAAAGTTGGATCAAACTGTAAACCAGGGAATAATAGCCGGTGATAAAAATATAAACTATATACGATTAAAAAAAACCAAAAAAAAAAAGTTAAGTAACAAATAAATTGGTGAGATGGGCACCTGAATCTTGGAGTAAGTGCCTTGACAAAGATCTGCTTCTTTCAGCTTCTGAATTTTCCGATTGGTAATAATAGAGTGGATAGATTCTTGAAAGACAGAGAGAATGAAAATGATCGAAACCAGAAAGGGTTTTTTCTTTTTTTTTTTTCGTTTTTCTGAAGCAGGAAGAAAGAAAACCCTAGAAGTGAACAGCAGAGGAGGAAGATGGGAAAAATAAAATAATAATAATAAATAATAATAAAATCAGCGACAAAGATTTACCATTTTGTTAGTTTTTTTTCATTTACCTTAATTTATTTTACAGAAAAATAGAATTTTCAAATAAAGGTTTTCTCAGCTTTATAACGGGCTGAATTTAAAAAATAAATTAAATATTAAATTAAATAATCATTTACTTCCAAGAAAAATTAAAATATTTTATAAATTTATACATTTTTATTATAAAAAATAAAATAATTTATAAAATATTATATTATTTGATAGATGCAAAAAATAATTAAATTTTTAAGTAAAAGATGGATTTTCAATGTTTTTAATTTTTATTTATAAAAAATTTGATTTATTTGATTTCATTATTAAAATTTATAAAATCTATTTTAATTAAATAAAAATTTAAAATTTTATTAATTTGAAAATCATATATCTAAATTCATATATATTCTATAAAATTTATACCTTAATTTTATCAAATTAATTGTATTTTTATTTTTTTTGATAAATAATATATAAAATATTTACTTTATTTATAAATTTGAATTCTTTATTTTTGTTAGAACCAGGATTTTGATATGTATGTCACGTGTGAGTCAATTTAAGTTATTTGTCATTTTTAAGTATGTTTTTATGAATGGTACGAGCATATCTATCTTGGTACGAACGTACCAAATTGTTTTGTTGAATGGTACAAGCATATGGCTAACCGTACCAAATTAATGTTATTTGCTTGAGCTTGGTACGGACGTAGCATTGATTGGTACAGGTGTAGTATTGCTTGCAGGAATTTGATTTGTCAGTAAACCTGTTTTGGTACGACATACCATTGGATGGTACGATCGTATAGTTGCTCACAGGAAAATTGTTTATTAGGAAAAATGTTTTGGTACGGGCATACCAATAGGTGGTACGGTCGTACCTAATTTCCCTCTCATTTTTCAAAAGTATCTTTTTAAATTGGTATGGGCATACCATGTCTGGTATGACCATAGGTGACTTAGCAAAAAGGTTTTAAACTCTTTGTAACGGCTCTTTTAGATAGAGAACTTTCATATCATTCAATTTAATGGCTAGTTTTGCAGAGCAATTAATTCCTTGAACTTTTATCTTCAAGAACAAGTAAGTTTACTTGTATTATTGTCTTTTGGTAATTGTAAACTCTCAATTAATTGTATTTCCACAACTTAAAAGTTAGGTTTTTATTATTGTGGATTGGTGTGTGATTAATACGTAGGCATTAAGTTGTAATTGAGAGTTTATCAGGTTGATTATTGTAAAGGTTTGAGTGTGAGCCTAAAAACACTGGGGTTTAGGATTCATTTGTAGATTCCTTTGTTGTAATTTATTGAGATTAGTGAAATCTTAAGTTGAGAACTTAAGAGAAGTGGACGTAGACAAGAGTTAGTGCCGAACCACTATAAACTGCACGTGTTGCCATTTCCGTAGGGAAACTCCTTATACACGAGATTACATTAAAATAAGGAGTTAAGGAAGATAAGCGGAAAGGGATTGCACTTAAGGCTTCAAAAGAAGAAGATGCCTCTTCCACAAGCGAAGGGGAGATCAATGATGAAGCAACCCTCCTTTCCAAATGTGTCAAGAATTTTCTTATGAAAAATAAGAAGCTTGAAAATGATAGCAAGAAGCCATTCGAGCAAAGAAGGGATTTCAACCGAAGGGATAATTTTTGAAGAAATAAAGTTGTTTGCTATGAATGCAATAAGCCAGGACACATGAGGAATGAATGCCCTCGCCTCAACAAACCATCCAAGCCTTTCAAAAAGAAGGCATTGAAGGCTACGTGGGATGATGATAATGAATCAAATGAGGAAGTGTCCGGTGATGAAGAAGCAACCAATCTTTGTTTCATGGCATTTCTTGGATGATGAAGAAAATGATGAGGTAACCACATCATCTCAATCTTATTATAGTAATGATGAACTTGATGATGATGAATGTGGTGCATTAGAAAAACTTTTAGGAAAGTATGAAAACTTAGCTAAGAAGTATCAATTACTTAAAGGTAAGTTTGCATCCATTTCAAAAGAGAAAATCGTTTTACAAACTGCATTTGATTCTTGTAAAACAAAACTTGACTGCCTTGAAAAGGAAAACAAGATTTTAAAGGATGAAAATGCTAAGATCTTGAAAGAAAGGGATTTGTTGAAAGATAACCTTTCTAGATTTGAACAAGGTACTGTTAAAATTGATTATATTTTGAAACACCAAAAACTTAGAGGTAACAAAGACGGTATTAGATTTAATCAAAACTCCTCCTACACCTCTAAAACATGGATTTTTTCAAAGCTTCTACTTCAATACAAAAACCAAAAGGATGTTAAAAAGAAAAATGTTAATTTTAAAGCAAACAAAATGCATACTAATAAGGTACATCATTATTCATGTTCATGTAATCATAATCATTCTCATGCATCCAAAAGGAAATATGTGCATAATCATTCTAGATTTAGGAATGTCATATGTCATTATTGTAAAAAAAAAGGGCATACAACCAATAGATGTTTCATTAGGAAGATGCATTAGAATGATGATATAAATGTTTCTAACCCCCAAGGACCCAAATACATTTGGGTACCTAAAAAGAAGTAAATGCATTTGTGTTTAATAGGTATGCTTGAGATCTAAGATTAGTTCAAATAAATGGTATCTTGATAGTGGATGCTCAAGGTATATGACCGGCAATGCAAGCCTCTTCTCCAATCTTGAAGAATATGATGAAGGTAATGTCACCTTTGGAGATAATACCAAAGGTAAAGTTGTTTGAATTGGTAAGGTCGGTAAGGATTCCAACTTTTCTATTAGCAAAGTTTTGTTAGTAGAATGATTAAAATATAACTTACTTAGCATTAGTCAATTGTGTGATAATGGTTTCAAAGTTGTTTTTAATCCTAAAGGTTATTTTGTTTATAAGATTAGTGATGATAAGCTAATCTTTCAAGGAGATAAAATAGAAAATATTTACATGATTGATTTAGATTTTATTCTTAATAAAAATGTGAAGTGTCTTATTTCTATAAGTGAGGACTCATGACTTTGGTATATAAGGCTTGGACATGCTAGCTTCAAAAACATTGGCGATCTCTGGAAGAATGAACATGTAGTAGGACTTCTAAAGATCAAATTTGCAAAGGACAAGGTATGTGAAGCTTGTCAAATGGGAAAATAGGTAAAATCCTCATTTAAGGTGAAAAACAATGTAACTTCTTTTAAATCCCTTCAATTGTTGCATATGAATTTTTTAGACCAACTAGAGTAGCTAGTTTATATGGTATGTATTATGCACTTGTTATTGTAATGATTACTTGAGATTTACTTGGATTTCATTCTTAGCTCATAAAGATAATGCATTTAATGCTTTTTAAAGTGTAATAAAAAGAATGCAAAATGAAAGTTTTAAATCATTCTGTGAATTGCATGGCATTCATCATAATTTCTCATCTTCTAGAATGCCTTAATAAAATGGGATAGTTGAGAGAAATAATTACTTTTGGGCCTAAGCGGTCAATACCGCTTGTTATGTCACAAATCGAGTTCATTTAAAACCAATTTTAAACAAAACTCTTTATGAGCTATATAATGGTAGAAAATCAAGAATTTTGTATCTAAACGTTCTTTTGTTGTAGAGGCATCTCTGCATGTTATTTTTTATGAAACTAACTCCCTTTGTCCAAGAACGGACATTGTTGATGATGATGTATGAATTCTATTAAAACAAAGTGAAGAACAAGAGCATCAACAAGAAGCTACACTTAAAGATGTTGACAAGGAAGAAGTAAATGATCTTCCTCCTCATCTAGCTGTAACTCAAATTGAGCATGATCTTTCAAAGGAGTGGAACTTCTTAAAAGGACACTCAAAGGAGTAAATGATAAGTGAACATCAAAAGGGGTAATAACTCATTCTAAATTTAAAGATATTCATAACAACCTTGTATTTATTTCTCAGATTGAACCTAAGAATGTAAATGAAGCCTTAGATGATGAGAGTTGGGTATTGGCTATGCAGGATGAACTAAACCAGTTTGATAGGAATAATATATGGACCTTAGTACCTAAGCCTAGAGATGCATCTATTATAAGAACTAGATGGGTGTTTAGGAATAAGTTTGATGAAAGTGATGTCATAACTAAGAATAAAGCTAGGTTAGTAGCACAAGGATATTGTCAAGAAGAGGGAATAGACTTTGATGAAACCTTTGCAACTGTAGCTAGATTAGAAGCTATTCGAATGTTATTGGCATATGCATCTTATATGAACTTCAAACTTTTCAAATGGATGTGAAAAGTGCATTTTTGAATGGCTTTATCAATGAAGAAGTTTATGTTGCACAACCCCTCGATTTTGATGATTTTGAATTTCCAAACCATGTTTTCAAACTTACTAAAGCATTATACGGTCTTAAACAAGCTTCTAGAGCTTGATATGATAGGTTGAGTAGTTTTCTCATTGATCATGGTTTTAAAAAAGGCAAAGCAGACACAACACTTTTCATTAAGCATTATAAACATGATATCTTGCTTGTTCAAATATATGTGGATGATATCATATTTGGTGCTACTAATGAAAAATTGTGCAAGGAATTTTCTAAGTATATGCAGGGAGAATTTGAAATGAGCATGATGAGAGAATTGAAGTATTTCTTAGGACTTCAAGTAAAGCAATGTGAAGATGGAATCTTCATCAATCAAGTCAAGTACACATAAGAAATGCTAACGAAGTTTTCATTAAGCATTATAAACATGATATCTTGCTTGTTCAAATATATGTGGATGATATCATATTTGGTGCTACTAATGAAAAATTGTGCAAGAAATTTTCTAAGTATATGCAGGGAGAATTTGAAATGAGCATGATGGGAGAATTGAAGTATTTCTTAGGACTTCAAGTAAAGCAATGTGAAGATGGAATCTTCATCAATCAAGTCAAATACACATAAGAAATGCTAACGAAGTTTTCATTAAGCATTATAAACATGATATCTTGCTTGTTCAAATATATATGGATGATATCATATTTGGTGCTACTAATGAAAAATTGTGCAAGGAATTTTCTAAGTATATGCAGGGAGAATTTGAAATGAGCATGATGAGAGAATTAAAGTATTGCTTAGGACTTCAAGTAAAGCAATGTGAAGATGGAATCTTTATTAATCAAGTCAAGTACACATAAGAAATGCTAACGAAGTTTTCATTAAGCATTATAAACATGATATCTTGCTTGTTCAAATATATGTGGATGATATCATATTTGGTGTTATTAATGAAAAATTGTGCAAGGAATTTTCTAAGTATATGCAGGGAGAATTTGAAATGAGCATGATGGGAGAATTAAAGTATTTCTTAGGACTTCAAGTCAAGCAATGTGAAGATGAAATCTTCATCAATCAAGTCAAGTACACATAAGAAATGCTAACGAAGTTTGGACTAGTAGATGCAAAACTCCAATGAACACTACCATAAAACTTTCCTTAGATGAAAGCGACAAATAGGTTAATCAAAAAAAGTATAGAGGTATGATAGGTAGTTTGCTTTACCTAACTGCTTCTAGGCCTGATATTATGTTTGTTGTGTGTATGTGTGCTAGATTTCAGTCATCTCCTAGGGAATCGCATTTGTGTACTGTGAAACGTATTTCAAATATTTGATTGAAACTATGCATTATAGCTTATGGTATGCTAAGAATTACTCTTTTGACTTGACTGTTTATTCTGTCGTTGACTTTGCTGGAAATGTGTTAGATAGGAAGAGTACCTTTGGTACTTGTCATTTTTTAAGGAATTGTTTGGTTTCTTAATTTAGTAAGAAATAGAATTATGTGTCTCTATCTACTGCTGAATCTGAATATATATCCACAGGTTGTTGTTATGCTCAAGTACTTTGGAACAATTAAGGGATTACAATGTTTATATTTCTTGTACCTCCATTAAATGTGATAATATTAGTGCTATAAATCTCTCTAGGAATCCAATTCAGCATTCTAGAACTAAGCACATAGATATTAGGCTTCATTTGCTTCGTGATAATGTGCAACAAGGGAAGGTTGTATTAGAATTTATTGATACAACTCACCAATTGGCAGAAATTTTTACAAAACCCTTAAATGAAAATTGTTTAAACTTTATCAAACATGAATTAGGAATGATTGATGGATTATTTTTAAAATAAGTGTGATTGGTGGATTTAAGAAATTTCAAGAAAAATCAGAAAACTCTTCAAAATTTTCTATTTTTCAGCTCTCGTACGGTTGTATCAATATTGGTATGCCCGTACATATCTCAAAGGGATTTTCTTCAAAATGTGGTACAGCTGGACTATTTTTTGTATGCCCATATGCTTCTTGTTTCAAAAATTAAACTTTTCGGCTGAGAGCTCTCGTATGGTCGTATGCCATACCTGTATGCCCGTACGCGATAGTGACTTTTCAGTTGTTTTTTATCCGTATGGCCATACGCCTTGGTGGTACGCCCATACACGACGTCAAAATCCATTTTAAACTGATTTTTCACATTCCAACTTCAGTTTTCTCTCAATTCCTCTCTCAAATCCCAGTCAAATCCTCTCAAACCAGTCTCAAAACACTCCAAACTTTATTGCTCGCAATCCTGCTCTTCATTTTGATTTGATTTTCTTTCATTTTCTTTGTTTTCATATTCCATTTTTACTGTTTTATTGCTTTTTGATCCTGTTTTTAATTTTGATTTTCTGATCATTCTAGGTTATTTTAACTCTAGATTTTTTAGAGTTTATTGCTTAAAATTATGTTTAGATGCTTTGTGTCAAATTTTACAGATTTTTGTGCAGGTTCCATTTTTGAGTTTTTCAAAACTCGTCGAAACTCTGCTAAAATTGTGAAAATTTTTAATTTTTTGTCAACTTATCTATTTTTACTTATTTTTTCATCATGACTACTCCTAGTGATCACAGTGACTCTTCCTCATGGAGAGTCAAATGCACAGTTCCTGTAGGCTCTTGCCCTTAAGGTGGCGCTACCCCTGCTTCTGTTGTTAGGACTTCTATTTTGAGTAAGAAGGTTTTCTCTCACTCTCGTATTATGTGTCATCCTACTCTCCATCAAACCGGACTAAAGGATGACGTTCTGTGGTATTCGACCAATGTAGGTTGGTCAAATTTCACATTTTTAGATAATCACTTTATTCAGTCTGTAGCTTTAGAGCTCCTACAGACCTTTTCTCTATCTACCTCTTTCTATTGCACTTTTTGAGAACTTTTCGAAGACACCATTCTCTCTCTGCCTCTGAGTTTGATACTTTCTTTGACTTTCGTACTGATGGTATTTTGAATGTCAAATCTACAATCTTTGATCATAATTCTTTTTGGAGGGATATTGCCCTTGATAGTTTCTTCTGCCCCTCTCAACAGAAGGCATCCTGCCTTAAATCTCCTACTCTTTTCTACTATCATAGACTGATCTCTATCTTATTATCCTAGTCTAATGACACCATCACGGGCCCTGACCTTATTTTTCTTTAGTGTATGGTCACGAGTGCCCTTATCCAGTTTAGATGTTGGCTTCAGACCTCTTTTCATGAGGTCAACGTTCAGAAGTATCCTGGCAGGGCTATTCTTTTTGGACCCATCATTCACCACATTTACCAGCAGTTGCATGCCTTTCCCACTACTCACCCCTCCCTAGACCGAAAAGTCCTAATCTTGATATGTTTTTCATTGAGCACTCTATGCTCCTTGAGCATACTCCAGATGATGAGTTCATCATTCACTCTGAGTACATTTCTCAATGACTCGATCATCTTTAATCATTGGGCCTCCCCAATGACATTGTTTCTCTCTACAGACGATGAGCTGTGGAGGTTTGTCAGCGCTTACAGGTTCCACTTCTAAACGATACACATACAGAGTGGCTTGACCCTTCAGATCCATCCATTGATGTCACACGTTAGGCTGCTCTGAGCCGTAAATGACAGCGTCACTTTCAGGGTGGATCTTCATCATCTGTTGCTGTTCTTGATCCTCTAGCTCCAGCTGCCACTTCCACTCCTGGTCCAGCAGCTGCTGCATTTACCAATTCTATTTCTCAGCAGCTTGTTGTTATCATCACTTGACTTGATCGTTTGGGTATTTTTGAGTGACGCTTTGACCAGATTGATCAGTAGCTCAGACATCTCACTCAGCAATCAGCTTTCATTGATTAGCGATTTGCTCAGCACGTTGCTGACGTTCATAAGTTCCAGACTTCTACTTCTGAGACTCTACACTCAATCAGTGTCATGATGGATTCTTTTGTTATTCCTCCACCGAGTCCACCTCCTCCTCAGGACCCACAGTGATCATTTTGATGTTGTTAAAGGGGGAGATGTTTTAGTGGAGATTTTAGTTTTGATTTTCATTATTGTTACTTCTTTTCTTATTTCTTTTCTTTATTGCTCTGACCATTGTATTGGACATCTTTTTGAGTTTATATTTATATAGCATATGATGTTTATTTAGTTCATTATTCTATCATGTTTATTTTCATTGTTGCTTATTGTCATTTATTCTGATTATAACTGATATGGATAATGCTCTGATTATATCATTCTGTTTATGTTGATCATACAATTATATGTATTTCTCTGATCATTTGATTCTGTTTATTGCTCTGATTATCTGTTATATTATTTGCCTATTCTGATTTCTATATTTTCTTTTTTCCTTTGTGCTTGATTGATTACTTATAAATTTATAGCATGAATTCTAAAATAAAGGGGGAGATTTCTAAAATTTTTCAAATCAATATTTCATTTAAACATGTTTTTGCAAACTAAACTTAAATTGATTGCCAACATCAAAAAGGGAGAGATTGTTAGACCTAGGATTTTGATGTGTGTATCACGTGTGAGTTAATTTAAGTTATTTTCCATTTTTTAAGTATGTTTTTATGAATGGTACTCGCGTACCTATCTTGGTATGGGCGTTCCAAATTGCTTTGTTGAGTGGTACGAGCATATAGCTAACCGTACCAAATTAGTGTTATTTGCTTGAGCTTGGTACATGTATAGCATTGATTGGTATGGGCGTAGCATTGCTCGTAGGAATTTGGTTTATCAGTAAACCTGTTTTGGTATGACGTACCATTGGATGGTACGACTATACGGTTGCTCGCAGGAAAATTGTTTGTCAGGAAAAATGTTTTGGTACGGGCATACCAAAAGATGGTACGGTCGTACCTAATTTCCCTCTCATTTTTCAAAAGTGTCTTTTTAAATTGGTACAAGCGTACCATATCTGGTACGACCGTACGTGACTTAGCAGAAAGGTTTTAAACTCTTTGTAACGACTCTTTTAGATAAAGAACTTTCATATCTTAATTTAATGATTAATTTTGCAGAACAATTAATTCCTTGAGCTTCTATCTTCAAGAACAAGTAAGTTTACTTGTATTATTGTCTTTTGGTAATTGTAAACTCTCAATTGATTGTATTTCCACAACTTAAGAGTTAAGTTTTTATTATTGTAGATTGATTTGTGATTAATGTGTGGACATTAAGTTGTAATTGAGAGTTTGTGAGGTTGATTATTGTAAAGGTTTGAGTATGAGTCTAAAAATACTGGGGTTTAGGATTCATTTATGAAATTCTTTATTGTAATTGATTGAGATTAGTGAAACCCTAAGTTGAGAACTTAGGAGAAGTGAACGTAGGTAAGAGTTAGTGTCGAATCACTATAAACCGCACGTGTTACCATTTCCACAGGGATTTCAATTTTGATAAAATTTAAATTTCTATATAAAAATAAATTTGTATTTTTAAAATTTATTAATGTTACATTTTCAGCCAATAAAAAATTTAATTAATTTTAAAAATTATTAATTTAAATTTATTTTATATTTAAAGCTTAATTATATTTATTAAATTAGTTTTATTTGTATCAGGATAATATAATATAAATTTATCAAGAGAAATGATTTTATATTTTTGTTTTTTTATATGTGTTTAACTGGTTATGATAATAATTATTTTAGTATAAAATAATTTAACTTTTGTATAATAACATCGATAGTTATAATTAATTGGTGTGTTTATATGTAAATTAGCATTAGCATTTAATTTAATTTTAATGAAATTTGTAATTAATTAAACAATGTTTAATGGAGTTTGACATAAAAATTCATAGCTATATATTATAATATTTAAAATAATAAGTATTTGATTGGTGTTTGCATTTTTAGTAAGATTATTATTATACTTATTGTGTATATATAGACAAAAGTAAATTAATATTAGCATTTAATTCAATTGGAATAAAAATTATAATTAATTAAATAATATTTGCAGGCCAAACAGTTATTATAATACTTTAAATTCGTAATTAGTTTATTGATTTTTAGTGAAATTCGTAATTAAGTATAATAAAATGTAATTTATTGAATAATTATATAAATGATGAATTTAATTTTATATTTTGTAATAATGTTATATATTTTTATAAAAATAATAATTTTTTTGTAAAAATAATTGATTTTTATGAATATTTTTTTAAAATAATGAAGTAAAATAAACTTATGTGTAAACTTTTTAAAGCATTATTTTTATGAATTATTTAAATATCTGACATTTTTAATAAATTTTCATTATTTTTGACATATTTTATAAAAAAACCCTTATAGAAATGAAAGATAATTGATTATTTTTATTTTATTCTCATATTATAAATGATAAATATAGATTTTACAGTAAAAATTATCCATTAAAAATACAGTGATAATAAGAACTTTAATAAAAATTGATATATGTTAATATATAATATATTATGATAGATTTATAATTTTACATGATAAATTAAATTTATGATTTTAGTTTAGAAAGACAATTTACAAATTGTGAATGTGGTAGGTTTGTTAATTGTTTTGAAATCATTTTAATCTAGAACATCTTTATAGATTAACAGATATTTGCCCATATATGGAGTTGGGTGAACTTTAGCTCATCTGAAAAGAGGGATGGCCGTTATGGTTACATATTGATGCTCTTGGGCCATCCTGCCATTCTAATTTCCGTACCAACAATGAGCAGAAAGACCAAGTACAAAATGAGAGGTCGTATCCAAATAAGCACGAAACTCAAAGACAATCTCTGCTTTTCTCTCGCCTGAGCCTTCCTTCGATCTCCATTACATGTTCAAGAAAAGAAACCAAAGAAAAAGAAATCCTTCAAGTTCCATAGTCTCGTCATGTGCTCCCAACCACACATCTTACGCCATCATCAGTCAATATCAACTTTAGAAGATACAACAAAACTCTAGCAGCAAAATTTTACAAAGACGATAGTAGACAGAGTTGGGCACTATTACAACATATATATATATATATTTCTAAGAGAAAGCACTACCATTACCATACCATATCTTCTTCCATATAACAATGAAGTCCTAGAGGTATTGAAATGTCTTGTAACAAAGACACCAAGCTAGGAAGGAATTTTTTTTGGAAAAAAAGAGGATATGAAACAAGATGAGGAACATAAAATCAAACAGTAAGATACTTATAGTTAAGGCTGTCGTTTTTGGACTCTTTGAACTTCTCATTTCACACGCTATACTCACTCCAGTCTCTGTCTCTGATCTTCAGCCGTCTGATGCTGCTGCTTTGTCTAGTCAATGATATTTTTATAGAAAGAAAAAATAAGAAGCACGGAATAAAAACCTTTCCGTCATCCAAAGGTGTGAAACGGGTCCTTTTTTTTTTTTTGTTTTAGATTACACCAAAAGGATTGGTTGTTGATGATCCATAGCTGTTCATCATGCCACTCCAGGATGATCCTAAGTACCCAAATGTATCTTTTCCGCCGTCATGAGAACAGCCTTGACCTTGATCCTGCCATTCAAGGGATAGGAGCTTTGAGTTGGGTTTAACGTCAATCATTGTTTGCTCGTCATTTGCTTGATGTTCATGTGGAAGCATTAACCTCTGGCAAGTTTCCATAAATGTACCATTATTTCCATCAATGGACATTCCAAATGGGGGGCACAGACTGTGATAGTTTGGTGCTAATCCATGATGGTGATGATGATGATGACTGATCTGATCTCCAAGCCCGTTAACCATACCGATGTCACTATTCCCCATAAAGTCATAATTCCTAGAACTTGATGATCCCACTATTGCTTCTAACTTACTCTCCATAAAATCGATAGGCCTAGTAGGGTTTTCAAGCATGGTAATGTTATACTTAGTGTCCATGAAAGTAGGGTTTGCAAGCGTTCCTTGAGCGTTGAGTATGCTATTAAGATGTGAAAGTTGGACTTGATCAGGAAATGAAAGGTGAAGATCAGTAGGATTATGATGAGAAGATGACGATCCAGGGTTGTTCTGGTTAACGGGTTGATGATCATTAGATTTTTTAGCTACTTTCTTGTTCTTTCTACACCCACCTCCAACAGGAATGTTCCTCAAAGTTCCTCCCTTAGTCCAGTACCTTCTGCAGGTCTTGCAGAAGTACCTCGGCTGAGAAAGACTGTAGTTGTTGTAGTAACAAAATTTGGTGTGGGTTGAATCACACCTTGGACACTTGAGAGCTTGGTCATGTGGTGGCCTCAGCCTTCTTTCTATCATTGGCCTTGAGCATGTGAGCATATCTCCTGAAGGTGAAGAAGAATCCATTCCACTCTCCTCGTGAATCGTACCCTGACAGCGAGAGAAAAAAAAAGTAAGAAAAAGAAAAGAAAAATGGGGAAATGTGTCAGATATGTTATTGTCAGCATGAAATTCAATAATGCAAAGGTTCTTAGAGAGCAGAAAATTCTTTTCAAAAAAACAAAAGAATTTATCCTTTGTCCTTCATCCATTCACACATCAAACTAGATAGAATGTCTGAATTTATAATGCTAAAACTGTCAGAGATAAAACGAGAAGCTTCAAAAACAAAAACAAACTAACAACCGAGCTATCTCCTTCTACATTACAATTTTCAAAAACCATGAAACTCCATGTATCATCAAGAAGAGACGATAAACAAAATCAAACCATCGCAGCATTATCTACTGATGTCTCTTGGACTGGTAAAAACTCATTCAATACCCTAACACGCAGACAACTAGACCCAAGTAACCAGAAAAGCGCAAGGGAAAATGACGATACATGTAGGCGTACCTGAAGCCAATCGGAATCCATGCAAACATGAAGTGAAGTAAGACCCATTGAAACAAAACAAAGTTGCAGAAAGAAGGAGAAACCAACACACGGTAAAACAGACAAGACTGAATTCACTTGACAGCAGACTTATATTGGATGCATGCAAAAACTGAAAAGGGGAGAGAAGAAGAAGAAGAAGAAGTGAATGAAAATCAAGTGGAGTGAAGTTGTCAATGCAGGAAAATGGAGTGGTGTGGGCTGTGAATAAGAAGGCAAGAAAAAGGTCACCACTCCCTCCCCTCTGTATACTCCTACTCTGCTCGTAGCTACGGTCCATAAACAGTCGGTGGGCTTCATACATAAGTGGGCCCCTACGCTGCCGTCTAATGTTAAGACAAAGGGCCCACTTACGACTAACTTTTCCTCACCTGAGATCAACGGTGGAGAGATACGTATTCGTTTGGGTGATGAATCATGAGCCGCTAGATCTGTGAGAATGGGGAAATAGAAATATACGTCAGAGATCGCGGCTTAGGCGTCACTCTAGTAAAGGTCCCGTGTTTGACGTGACAGATTGAATGTTTTTATTTCTTAATATTTTCGTTGTAAATTTTTTTACGGGGTTTTCGATAAAGAAGAAGGGCATACCGAAAGAGCACTCCACTTGCGGGACCCTGTCGTCTGGGACCCACTCCCTCTCCTCCTACAAGCAAAGGATCGATTCTCCTGCGCATGCTCCACTCACGTGATATATATCTTCTCATTTTGAATCCCACTTGTTACTCCCTGCCACGTGGAATACTCAGCCAGCCAGCTATCAGGTTGTTTAATCCTGACGGCTAGTGTCGACACCTTTAATCTGGTAAATTAGCCATCCGAGTTAGTAACTCATTCAGTTTTTCACTGTTTAGCTTTAAACCTTTTATGCATTTTTAAGTTATTTTTCTTCCGTGTGTCGGCTCACATGTCATATATGAATTAAAATTGATTTTAAATTATTTAAATTTTTAATAAAAATTTAATTGCATGTAAATATAGAATAGATTTAAGGAAACATAACTCAAATTACACTCGGTATAACCAACATTAATATGTAAGCTTTACTCATAGGGTTCCTCTTGAAAATCATGGGTCTTTTCTTCTTTTGGATGAAAATGATCATTCATCACTTTAAGAAGGCAATCAGAATCTTTACAGTTTTTAAAATTTTACTTGATGAGATGAGAATATTGGATAAAGCATGATGATGGCTGTGATTCAAATGGGTTTTCGGATTCAAAGAAAACGAGAGCGAAACCAAAAAAACCCACAAGATGAAGCAAAGCAAAAACATGTAAAAGATCACATGATGCATGGGAAGTGAGTGAAGGTGGATGATATATAGGAAGCGTGAGGAATACACTCCAAATGGAAGAGGGGCCCAAAGCACCAAACTGTCAGGTGAATAAAGCGATTTCTGTTGCGCCCACGTTTCACGCTACTCTAACATATACCTGGCCAGCCCTGACACTCAACACCTTCCATCCTTGCAAGGACACAATCCCCATAAAAGCAAACAAAAGATCTCTCTATCTCTCTACCTATCTTTCTTTCCTTCTTTCCTTCTTTCTCACTTTCAACCTTAGCAGCAGTAATCATCATTTCTTTCTTTTTAGGTACAGAATGAATCTATCATCTCTTCAATCATTACCTTGTTGAACCGTATTTTCTTCCCCCAACTTTGCATATTACTCTCTCATCATGCATTTCAGAAACATATGTTTCCAATTACCATCATTACATGGGTTTCTTCCGGGTAATCATTTGGTATTCATGTTCATAAGTATCAAATGTGACGAAATTATAAATAAGAGAGATAAGGGGCAATCACCCACTAAAGATAATGTTCATAATGGATAATTGTTGCTATATATGATGAAAGTAAAGGGTGAGAATATATGTGAATGCAACTTTAATAACTTTTGAAGCTAAAGATTACTAGCCAGGGGAATATTTTTTATTTTGTCAACCTAAATGGTTGCATATAGACACAATGCTATTGAACCTATTTAAGGATTTCTATACAAAATGTCCCCATTAATCTCCTATAGACATATATTTACGATATGAATTTGCGGGAATGCATGCATGCATGTATGCATGCGTCTTCATGTCAAGGGCCTTAATAGCCTCGGTGATAATCTTACTTCATTAATACGAAACCTCTCATTCTAGGGCAGAGGATTTTTACTTGCTGACCATTTGTCCTTACAAGACATTTTACAGTTTTGGTGTTTCTGACCTGTCTCCAACGAATACATATACAAACATATATGTGTGTATATATATATATACATGTAACCACCTGTCATGGTCGGATGCCTGTGCTTTTTTTGGGGGGGTATTTGCTTTCTTCTATAGCTGCTTTAAAGTAATGAAACTAGAATGTGTGGGGGCGCAGTTTCAATTTCAGTACTTTACTTGTCATAATATAAAGTTGATTGTATGGTTGGCACTATTTACTTTAAATTCTTCCCTTGTTCTATGTTCGACCTTTATTCACCCATCAATATATCATGGTAAAAATATACAATAATTTTTCATAGTATATAAATATAAATTTCAAATTTTCAAATGAAACATAACCAGTTATGAAATATAAAGAATATAAAATCAATAAATTATATAATAAAAAATAATTATTTCTTTTAAAATTAAAAAAAATCAAAGAAAATATCATAATTCAAATTCTAAACCATCATTTACTTTAATAAGAAAAATAACCAACTAAACATGTTTTGTTCAATAGGAGAATTTAAAATTATCATCTCGAAGTCATACAACAATTGAACAAACTCGAACCCTTTTATATATGGATCACAAAAGAAATTCCAATGCTGGCCAAGTGAATTAGCATTGGTGAGTAAGTAGATATGCTTTCAGTAGTATTATTGGAAGAGAAGCTCTCAAAATCTGTAAATCTTTTTAGATCATGAAAAAAATAGATAATAAAGTTAGAATATGTTGAAATACAAGATATTGATGGATGAAAATATAATATAGGTTCCCAATAAATTGCATGTTGTTTCTTGATCAGACTTTATTTTTTCTTTTTTTATAAATTTCTCCTATCTTTCAGTAAATAAATAAATAGAAAGCACAAAGTTAATTCTATCTTATTTTCAATATTCAAAAGGCGATTTTTTAAAACTGAAAAATCCTTTTTTTTTTTTTTTTGGCTTCTCCTTTGGTGCAGCGTTTTTCGTTATTAAAAAAACATTGAAAGCAAAAGGGCCATGGAAAGAGAACATACGCAGTAGCAGTAGCAGTAACTAAGTGAAGTCGAAATACTTGTCGAACTGGAATTGAGTTCGAATTTCAAAAGTTCAAACGATCAAGTGGCTTTTAAACAAACCAAGAATCAAGCGGTTTAAAATCGAGCATGTATGTTATATTTAACATGCATGGTCACATAAATCAGATCATGATCAGATTCGGATAGCCATGGTGGTCCTCCATTTTTTGTCATGATGATTAACGGTCAAACAACTAGACCTCGTAGTGGGTGCAGTCAATCACTCATTCTGGAGTCATTTGGGTCCTACCAAGGCCAGCAAATGGGCCCCACTAAAAATTCCATGCATATATACACCTACATCCATTTTATGCTCGGAATTTATTTTAATATATTAATTTATATATTTTTAAATATTTATTTTTATTAATTTATTTTTATTTAAAATATATAAAATGTACATATTTTTTATTCAATTTTTTTAATTTTTTAATTTATATTTTTAGTATAAATTAAATATATATGTTAAATAAAATTAAGATATTTAATTATAAAAATTAAAATTTATAAATTAAATACAATGTTTAAAACATAGAAATAGGTAAGTTGAAGTATTAAAGTGGTTAAAATATAAAATAAAAATATATTAATTATGGAAATATCAATATATTATACCTAAAAAAAGCTAATAGGGCACATGCATGGCAATGATGTAATCGCGATGCAATCCGAAAAAACAGCGGCCCGACTTTGATTTCCTTTTCTTTTCATTTCTTTTTGTTTTCCTTATCCTATGGCCATATGCATTTTCAATAATGTTAAACTATTGATCCAACGAGTGTTAAAGGCTTGCATGCATGAAAATGATATGGATTTTCTTTAGTTGGTGAATAGATTATGGCAGAGACAAAGAACGGCTAGTTTTGGTTGTCGCATTTCTGCTGGCTTGCATGTGAAAATAACGCGTCGAAATTAGCGGCCTTCTGTAGATCTTGTTCTGCTACATGATCTAAGGCAAATCCCCATATCATTTATTTAATCATCCCTCCATCAATACCCTTATAAGTTTAGATAACATTATATATATATCCTATTTAACTTTTAAAAAGCATATATTTTAAACTAGTTTATTCTTCTTTCGTTTTCTGATTACATCATAAAATTTGATAGTATAGATTTGATGGGTTATTCAACATATAATTAAGGTGTGAACATATGTGCGAGTATGTTTCTAGCAGGGAAATTATGAAAATAATTAGAAAATTAAGATGATATTCAGATTACATGAACAAGATTTGATTTTTCATGTTATCTTATTGGATTATATACTAATCGACACACCTTCATTTTCTGAACAAGCATGAAGACACGTTATCAGAGAATCCTGCCCCGATGACCGTGGAAAACTTCAGTACGATAAATAGGATTTATGAGATGTAGTGCGTTAGAACATGATCCATCACAATTAGCTGTAAAAAGGAAGAATTCAGAATCCTAGAAAAATGGGTATTACCTATCCTCCAAAAAAGAGAAAATCTCAAGTCCGACTATTTTATAGCGGATAAATGTGTGTCGAAATAGCATGCGCGACAACAGCCAACGTGACTGCGGCATGCAGGGTGGAGAATTAAGCATTTATATATATATATACACGTAGCTGAATCTAAAGCCACAGATTGTCAGTCTCCAACCAAAAATTTCTAATACACGAATCCTTAAGGTCGGCAGACAGGATCTTGAGCACTGCTATATTTTAATCCCTTCACACCTGATTCGGTTTGAATGAGAGGATAATCTATTGCTTACGTTGAGTTTATATGCATATATATAAAGCAAGTATGGGCTAATGTTAATGATACAATTTATTCTTTTTCTTTTAATAGTAATAATAAACAATATTTGGGTGGTGGACAGTTTACTTGTGGGAGGCCGGTCGTGCGAGATTGCTTGGCTCTTCGTGGTGCTTTATTCTTTGTATTCAGATACTTTCATTTGGCGTACCTGATGATCAAGTAGCCATTACATGATTTTTATCCGTATCATTGTCTTCGTTTGAGCCTAGTTGCCCTTCCTGAGGATTAAGAGTGTTTTTAGACACGTAGATGAAGTTCACCGACTTATTGTATTCGAATGAACCCACGATTATCCGTAATTATACAACATGATTTTCCATTTTATTTGATTCTTCATTTTCATAACAAATATTATTTATCTACATCAGATTATATAAATTTGATTAATTGCATTCATTCATTTATTAAATATTTCTTAAATAAATACAAATAACTATTTCTATCTATAATTTGTACATTATTGATAGTTTTCTTTTAGTGTATGATATTTAATATCAAACATCATATTCTTGCACCAAATGATGATAATTGTAATACGTGTTTTTCAAATTAAATGATTTAAACATGTATTGAAATGTGGTAAACTATCATGTAGTTGAAAACTGTCAAATTATTTGATTAATGATGTGATTGGATGGGATTTTGTAATGTGGACGAGGAGCGCTTATCTATGCGAGCAGTCAATATGACGTGATCCTTGAGGCAAAAGTTAGGTTTCACACATTTGGAGATTTCACACTTACCTACTCAAATAGGAACGCAAACCAGATTGCGTCAGGATTCCACTGTTTAATCAGATCAAATCCACTATCACATCTGCCCATTACCCATTAATTTAATTCCACTATATCCAATACCCATAATCAAGTCGCAACACCTACCAGGAAGAGACAAATGTCAATTAGCCTTTATTTCATAAATACATTACCCAATAAGGGGTTAGAATGGAGAAGCAGAGGTGTTGCGATCGGCATGTAGGTCCGTGCGTAGCTCATAATGTTTCTCCGCTGAGGCTATTTACTAACATAATCGTTGACGAAGAAAGAAGGGTGTCCCCTATCATCGTTTGTTTTTAGCGGCCAAGGTGACTCGCATTTTGTAAGTTCCTTTGATTTTATATACATGCATGGATTTTGATTTGACATCAAATGGAACTGGTCAAATTTGCAACATTTTCTATTCCTGAATAAGAATGCATGCATTTCTCTGTCTTTTTATTTATTGCCATATGTACTTTGCACGTGCGGGTGGAACCGCCAAACCTGGTACCAAAAAAAGGTGATGCCCTCACTCCAAGGGTTCCCATCGCTCGACCCGACGAGCATCGTGAGGGAGGGTAAATCATGGTATCCAGTGGCCTCCTAGACGGAGATCCAGGTCTTGGTGCCTACAAGGAATCCACCCAAAGGGCGTTACTCCCACACTACGGCTGCCAAGACTCGAACCGTGATGGAACCGCCAAACGTGAATTACAATGGATGTCGATAATTACATGAGAACCCAACTTTGGACTGTCTAATTCCGACCCATGTCCCTTTCAAGTATATAACATTTATTTTTAAATTGACGTATATTTAAACACACATATTAATATGACAATATTAATTAAAATGGAAGTTTTATGGAATAATATAACTATAACAATAATCATTATTTAATTTTTAAACAAAATCCATAAATTAAAAGTTAAATCTATAAATTCCCCGAATGATATTTAAATAAAAAAATATATTTAAATTACCTGGCATCACTTAGTGACACGTATGAAGTAGAGAAGCTATCACACAATTATACTAGAAAAAAATAAATTCAAATTTAAACAACTTGTTGGATAAAATTAATTTCTTTTATTTTCCTGCCTGTTACGTTTTTTTTATAGAAGTCTTTGAAAATTTTCAAAAATAAAAAGGATTTTATATGAATATCATATTTATGAAAAATTATAAAAAATAATGAATTTTACAGATATTTATAAAAATAATATTTTTAAAAGTTGAATATGACTTCATTATGGATTATAAAAATATTTATTATATATTTACTGTAAAAATTGATAATTTTTTCAAAAAAACTATTAGTTTTGTAAAATTCTTAAAAATCATGTAATAATAAAATCATTTTTCTCTATTATTGGAAAGAGCCTTCTTTTAGTTGTCGCGTGGGGTTGCCTTGGGCTTATATGCATATTTTAGCTTGAAGAACATCCTGCCTGGCCCAAGGGTTCATATTCTCAAAGTAAGACAACGGCCCCAAGTCATGTCCATATACCCACAAACCCACTCTTATTATGTATTCCAATCACATCAGTGCTTCCTACGTGTTAGGAGTGGATATTTTTTTCCAATAAAATAAATATTTTATATTTATATTTTATTTATATATTTTAAAAATATAATATATAAAATATTTTAATTTTTTGTCAAATTTAATTATATTTTTAATACTTTAAAAAAAGATTAATCAATCTTTAATGATATTCAATTGCTAGATATGATGATAAATACTTATTACATTTCTCTAATATAAAATAGTTAGATTTATGAACTGATACTATTATATATGAGATAATTACAAAACTAATAAACGTTATTGTTATATGTTTTAAAAATTTTATGATAATAATAATTTTTTATAAAAAAATAAAATTTCTAAAAGTAATGAATTTTTTGTTGAAAATGATTTATCAAAAATTTTCAATTTATACCATCTCGAAAATATAAAAAAATATATTTTGTTGAAAATTGAATTTGAAAAAAAATATCATGTTATGTTTTAGAAAAGAAAAATATTTTTAATTATTATTTGAAAATAATATTCAGAAAAATAAGTAAACATATGTTTTCTATAAACAAACAATTAATAAAAATTTCAACAAATTTAAAATATAAAATGACCGATAAAATAAATTAAAAATAAATAATTTTTAGATAACATTTATAATAACGTTTAAAATATACTTTATGGTTCTTATTAAATGCAAATTCTAGTGTCTGTCATTAGGATTTTCCTAGACGTTTCGAGGAAAATAAAAGACTCGAGGCAATTCCTAAGATATCGTATACATAGATCATTTCACACTAACGGTAACAGACCTTCTTCAGTCACTGGCTCCCGGTATTTTTCCCTTTTCAATCCCTTCTCCTGTCGAAGCCCGCCTATGCTCACCTCCATTCTTCATTTTCTGCTCGCCAGATTTTAGAGATTCGCTGATGGTTACTTCACGAGACATTCAAGAGATCGTCTCGAAGCTTTCGTCGGATAAAGCTAAAGTTCGAGAGGTAATGACATTCTAATTTACTCCTTGCATGTTTTCCTTGCTCTCATGTTTGGTTTCGGAGGAAAAAAGACAGTGATCGGAGTGAATTTTTTTAGCTATTCTTACTCATTTTAACTCAAAATAGCTTCAGTAAAAGAAAGGCTGGAGTCTAGATAAGGACTGGAGGCGATCAATGCCGTAACGCTATTTGAAGAATTGTTCACTTATTTTTAAAATGTTTTCTGTAATCAAATTATACCTTCTTTGTTCTTTTTATTCAACTCTCAGAATGGCATAAAATTGTTGAACACGTGGTTAGAAGGAGAAAGATCCGTAAGATTCTGCAAGTACCTTGGACAGAAAACTGCCAACATTAAGCTTAGTGAAATACCTCCCTGTAAGAATTTAAAGTTATAATGTACCTCTTATTCGAAGATATCGTTTGAATTTAAACTTTATGAAATGTTTATGCAGCGGAAACATGGCCGTTTCTTATTCCATTACTCATTCAATGCGTGTCATTGGAAATTTCAACGAGCAAAAGGCGATTACCTAAGGCAAGTTTTGCAAAAACATTACGAATTGCAGTTCAACGAGCTGATGATGGAAAAGTTCCTGGTTAGTTACTGATGATTCATTTTCTTTAGCATCTCCATGATACCTAGAAGCATCACTTGATATTCATCTATGGTAACTCTTAACTTCAGGCAAGATGTTGCCATTGTTACCTGTGGCAAAAACACTCTTTACTCACATATGGGATGTCCTAAGCAAAGTTCCAAGTTTCCAGTCAGAATATGGGGTGATACTTCGACATTTATTGGCAGTTAGAGATTATCGTTTTCACTTAAGGAATCGTGTTTATTGCAGTGAGTTCAGTTTTTATGGTTTACATTTTGCATGTTTGTTTCTAATTGTTAAATTACATCTTTGTTAGTTGCTGTTGTCTAATGAATTTTGTATTACAAAGGCCTCGTGCGATTATATATAGAGAAGGTGGAAACTAGCTTGTCAGAGAATGATACTATAGGTAATCTGAAAGAGGAGGCCTTCCGTTGTATCTTGACATTCCATTCACTTTTGGAAAATCCACCTGGAGATTTTCCTGGTGAACTTAGGGAAGACATTGTTAGGAAGCTTGTTCAGATTTTCAGCTTTGTGAGGTACATCCACAATTGATATGCTTATCTGTGTTTCCAATTGGGCCTTTTGTTGTTATTTTATCTAGGCATTTGTCTTGTATTTTCTAACAATGATAATTCAAGCTTCCTTGTAATTTATTTAGGGAGGAGGGAAAGTTCTCACGTAAACTTATTGAGTGTGTTAATACTTTCTTGTTAAAAGATGGTCCAAATTTGGGCTATCAGTCCTTGGAGGTCCACAATGCTGCTCGGCATTTTGTGTTCCATTGCTGGCATACAACCCATGACCGGTGTCTGAAGGTTATGTTTATTGATTGTTGATCTTGCTAGGACTACTTGATTTGATGTTTGGATCCAGTATTTGTTATTTATATGGTTTACTTTGCAGGATGCTCTTATTCAATATGCAAAAATGCTACTAAATCTGTCAAGAGGTGCCGCTGATGATGATTCTATGGCAGAGCAATTTTTGGATTTAGTATGTAAAGAACTAGATCAAAGTAGTTTATCCAACATGAGTGCGACTTGGTTAGCTCCTTCATACTCTCGATGGATTTCTTTTTTCTTTCAGTGGTTTATTACTTTCAGTTTAATAGGTTGAAACTATAAGCATGATGAACCATCTTCCAACGTCTTTCAGGATGGATTCATCTAAAGATGATAAGTTTGGGACTTTGAATGGTTCACAATATGGTTTAGTGGAGCTCGCTGCAATGGTATTTTACCAGGTAGTTTTTTCGTTCTTGAAGCATTCACTTGGTTCAAAAAAATGTTGCATTCATCATTCATTCTTCTTCGAGATTTTTTTTTGTGGTGGAAAATGTGTGCTAAAGATGTTATGGTGATCCATTTGTTTAGGATGCTACATAATTGGTAATACATTGTTGAAAGTGATGGTAGCGTGGTTGATCTATTGATGCATTTTGGTGTTTTGTATGTTTACTGTTTAAAGTGTGAAATCTCATGTCTAAAATGACATGGATTGACAATTTTTGCAACATGAAACAGCCATAGTTTTTGAATCATGGTTCCAAAATTATAATGTAATTGTAGTTTAGGAAAAAGCACATGATCTTCATTTTAACATGACGAGGCTCTTGCAGGCATGTATTAACCCACCTAAAACACAATCAACTAAGAAGAGGATAAAGAAGGAGCACACTACTGTTCTTCTGAAGGAGGCACTTATGAAAGGAAAATGGTTGTGGTAAGTATGTTGCTATTAGTATTGTTTAACTCTTGTATTTGGTTTTAAGCTGAAACTGGAAGTTGGAAACAATTATCTATGGGTTAATTTGAAATGCAAAATTAAATTTTTTTCCTTTGTTGGCCTCTTGCCTAGTTGTGATGGTTGAGGGCAGGGTGATGTCTTGCTGGCTTTCTTAACTTTTTTGTTTGTCAAACCAAGGGATATCCACAATGTGATAATCTATTGACTTTTTTTTATGGTTTGTTGCTTCAGGAATGCTGCATTTTATTATCTCATTCTTACATATTGTAGTCGCCTGAATAAAGACCTTCTCATATACTGGTTTGATGGAGTTTCGATGAGCTTTGAGAGGTAACTTATGCATGTGCACATTTATTCTGGATCTGTTTTTGTTTGATCTCTTATTTTGTTTTCAATTTTTTTTTATTTCATGCATATATTTCTTTGGTGTAATTGGATAAGTTAATTTTTAGTTCAGGTAAACGAAACCTTCATGCAAGCGAAACCAGGAACTTTATTTTATAAAAAATATCAGAATATATCAATTTCTAAAAGTACTTCTTGCATTATGACTTTAGCATACTAAGTTTTCTGTATTTTCTTAATTTCTAAATGTGAAATAGTGCAGTTTCTTTCTCTTCCTTTTTGTTCTTACACAATACATGATTAAACGTTTCTTTGTTCCTTTTTCTTCATATTCAATTTATTGCAATGCATAGTAATGAGTACAACTAAATATCTGAATGTGTCATTTGATATCATGAAAAGTTTGGAGATGCACAATTTTTTCACAACTTTTGGATGTTGATTCAAAATTTGTTACAGGATTTTGAGTGATGCAGTGACAGGCCATGCATATGATAGTTTGCTGTGGACTTTGCGGTATGTTTCTCTGATTTATATAGGTTTAGTTAACCCATCCAATAACATGGTACAAAGTCTAGCATTATGTCTCTGGCGTTGGAAAAATGATTGTTCGTAATATACAGGTCATGGCTGAGTTAATGAATTTAGTTAAGCTAAGCTAATGATGCATCATTTATAATTTATATTCTATATTGCTCTTCCTTATGAGCTCATGCATTCTCTTATTGGCTTGTAAAGGAGTTTGCAAGAGTTATCAACTGTTTTGCTGCTTTCAGATTCTAAAGTGGATTCAACCATCTCAAATGCGGTACTTAGATTCCCTTCTTTTTTCTTTGATATCTTGTATTTTCCTGTCTACTTTACTGATTTAATTTGTAGATTTTACCTTGAAAGTTTGGGATTATCTGTGGAATGTGCTCAAACTATTTAATTAGTTCAGTTGCTTTTCAATGTGATTGGATATTACCTTGTCTTGTTAGTTTGGGTAATTACCTTGTCTTGTTGGTTTTGTCAAAGTTTTATGTGTTAATAATAATTGAGACATAGTTTCTTCCACAGTACTTTTTATTTCTTTGGAAAATCTTCTGCTTTTCACAAAGAAAGTCTTCTATCAAGATCAAGAAATCCATTGGAATAAGTGATATCTTTTTTGTAAATCATCATGATTTTCTTGCCATCCTGTCACCGAAAAAAATCTACTTCAAAGTTATGACAGTGTCATATGGTTTAGTAAATCCTCTCAACCTAATTTTCGATATTAATGGAGCTTAATATTTATATATACAAGCATGGTTATTTATCTATATTTCTTTTTTAATGGAGTTGGCATTGCTGGTAAAGAATTACTGATTTTATTGGTTGGCACTAACCTGTGAATTGGTCTAATTTTCAGCTTGACGATGGTTGGCGATTAATTTGGAGATGTCTGATACATGGGTTGCCTTTATTCAGTAATCTAACTGCAGTTGTAAGTTTATTTACCTCAAGTGGTTTAGTGAAGTTGGTGGCCTACCTATTGATGGTTCTGGTCCATTTATCTTCAAGTGTTATTGTACAATTTCTATGCATTCCAATTTTAAGCTTTACTGCATATTTCTCATTCATTATATGGTCATTCTTTGAAATCCAAGACCTAAACATATGTCGATGGTCTTATTCAAGTTTCAATTACTATCGCAAATCAATTTGTTTTAGGGTAAATGTTTTCAAAAATGGTAATCTTGAGGCACCATTAACATCTTCGAGATATTTTTCCCTTGTAGTTGTAAATGAAGTGATTATGGTAATTGAATTAGTAAGTATTCTTTCGTTGGGTGCTAAGCACATGCATGCACATCTTAATTGCTAATATTTCAAGCATTATGCATGACTTTTCTTGTAAATGATTCTGTTGTCAATTGTTGAGATTTGAGATTTTGGTTGAAAATACACCTTTTAATTTCCTGTTATTAAAACTTACAGGCAGATGCTGCTTTAGTTCTACTTGGAAGCATCATAACAAGTGTAAGTAAAGGAATCTGCCCTTTTTGACATTGTTGAACAAGTAGGAACTTTATTATCACTAAAGAACTGTAGCTTGAAGCTTCCATCAAGGTTGTGATTGTTTGCTTGCATCTACATTTTCCTTTAATGTTTTGTCATTTATTTCCAGGATCTGATGAATTGTTTTGCTGTGCCCCAAGATGTGTGGGATCTCAAAATATTCAAACAAATGCCATCAAGGTAACAGCTGATATGTTAACTGTGTGACTAAATTGATTTAACTATGCTTTGGAGAACAAAAACATTCATCTATTCCAATTAATAGTAGATTTGTCTTGACTATATTTATGAAACTCTTCATTAAGCTTGGTCTTGAACTACTAAAAGCAACAAATTAATTGAATGAATATCTAAAATATTGTTGAGACCAGAGTTTTTAACAAAAGTAATGTGAATCATTTGGATGCATCGGTTAGAAAAGGTAGAAAGCATTATGTCAGGCATAAGGAAAAAGGAAGAGGTAGGCCTGATGTGTGCTGCTCGAGAGAAGTAATTACTTATGGCTTGAAAGAAATAATAGTGTAATAGTCAGAATGGACTTGATGCTTCATTTCTCAGCTTTATGTTTGTTTCCCTCCTACGAAAGGTGGGTATTCTCTAATACATTTTGGCGTACACATGGGTTTCCCATTCCTAGCTTTTTCTTGACAAAGTTTACATGCAACATGCTGCTTTGCTAATTGATTTGTTTTGATGTCTATCCAGGTCTGTTTTGTACTTTATTGTTTGCTATTTTTGCCACAAGAGTTCTCAAGTAAGTGCACCAGCTGGCATATTGCTAGGTTCTCCTTTTTGTTTCATCTGTATCTGTGCAATGTGCTTGTCATCAGCTTCCCATCTGATTTGTTCTCCTGTTTGAAATGATATTTCTTTGTTTTACCTTCATACATAGGGTTGCTTATCATTTTCTTAAGTTTATAATTTTAAGCTTTAGGCTTAACGCATGAAAACCAGTGTTATGTACCCAGCTCAGACAACCATTTGTATTTCTTGACTAGACTTGAGCTGCTCAAGTTATATAGGGCATGGCAAGGCATGCTCTTGCTCCACAGTTTCTCTTTTGGGATGGGGGTACTTAGTCTGACCACACCTTTGTTCATCTTTTTCTCGCCAGTGCTTCTTTATTACCAGATGTAGAGCATTAAAGTCATTGGGGAGTAAATTTACAATTATTTGTTTCTTTGACTGATCAATAGGGTCTAAAAGTTACACCCAATGTATCTTAACCCAATCCCTTAACATATTACCAAGAATTCTTTCTAGATGCTTTGACTTATTTTTTTTATCATAAGATTTATATTTCCTTGTTAAGTGGCTGATCTCTTTTTTGTCTGTGCAGGGTGATTTACGAGAGTCCTTACATCTCAGAAAGTATCTCTTAAAAACAATATTAGGCTATTTGAATTTTCAGGTTTGTTGGTCACATAAATATTATGAATCTTAACAATTACCTTTTAATGATATAGCTATTTTTTGGTTTATTTATTGAAAACTGGAAGCTTTCTATTCCAATTTTGTTGCCAAATGGAGATCATTTGCTTTTTGTTATCCTTTTTGAAGTAGCGCTCATTAAGAAATTCTATTATGTTTTTAGAAAAAGGTATTGTGAACGATTTTTGTTTTGGAAATGGTACAGCTGTGTTGGACAAAAAATGCTGCCTGTACAATGAATTTTGAGGACAATGTTCTTTCAAATGGGCAAAGTTAGAAGTTTATTGGGTAAAGATGATTAAACCAAGTCATTTTAATTTGGGAAGATAAAAAGAAGGAACGTTAAGTAGGTTTGAGACAGAAGGTTAGTTTTCAAATTCCCTTGTAATGCATCTGTTTGGGAGATCAAAATCCGATTACATAATGAATAATACATAATTTATCATCATGAATTAAGACCATGATTTCTTCCCTGATTTCTAAAATCATGTTTGGAAACGAGTCCAAATGTGAGAAGAAATGCATGTCATCTAGCTTAGGATCTTATTTTGTGGTTATGAATTTTAAATTTATGCACTAACTATTGAAGCTCATCTGCTTCTGATCTCTATGTTTTAGTGCTTCATGATGTATTTTTCTAAGAAAAGTCTCGTGCTTTGCATGGATTTTTTCCTTTCATGGTTTGTTACTTAAACGTACCTTTTTATGTTATGCAGGACACTTCCATATTGAATGAGAATACAGTGGTGTTGTTTCCAGCAGCTGTTTATGCTCTCTGTGCTGGTTGTGCTCCTTTTGCTCATGGCTGTAGAGGGAAACCCCATTCACACGCTTTTGTAGATAACTTTGAGCCTTCAGGTTATTTGGTCAAGGTATCTGCTCATTTTGATATTCTGGAAGTTTGGTTTTTGTTCATTTAATTTTTATTGTGAGATACTGATATACTGTTTTCATTAGATAGATGATGTTGAGTATGAAAGGTTTAATGAGCCGTTTGATTGCTCCGTGGAGGTTCTTGCAAAAATTGATTCCAGTTCTACAGTTGAGGTGCTGGATTCATCACAACACAATGATAGAGTACGGCTTCCCCAAGAGTTGAGAGATCAACTAATGCATGAAATGGAGTCCCATATTCTTGGAGCTCTAGCGGATGGGAAGACCATGAAAATGCCTCTGTCTGATCGCATTTTTGTATGTGGACTATTATGTAATTTTATACACGGCTCAATTTTAACAAGGTTTGTGTACTCTGCATGTTTTCGTCAAGGATTAGTTCTTTTCTTTATGTCTTTAAACATGATTGATCCAAACATATGTGATGATAATTTAATGATTACAAAGGAGCTTATATTTAAATTTGGGCATGACATTTTACGTCTCTGATGTTTTGTATCTTCTATACATGATGGAATTGTTTGAGCTTGTTGAAGTTTATGTTTAACCTTATGCCAATTCACTTCACTATGCAGTTGAAGTTCTTCATTAGGAATCCCTAATTTTTGTTACTTAATTGTTTTCCTATAATATAATGTATGATGCATTCCCTGCATTATTTCTAATTTTTCATTTAATTTATGCTTAATTTAATTTACTTCAGGAAAAAAGAAGAGATTTTGCCATTTCTGTCCGAAGTGGGTCAGTTCTTATTGGATTTGCTAGGTTATGCTGCTAATCTAGTCATTGAAAATGGTAGTGACTTCAAATTTCTTGGTTCTTCGGGCTCTGGCTTTGACTGTTATGCAAGGAACTCTCTTCTAGCTTCATTTAGAAGCCTTCTTTGCTGTCCTATTTTCGTAAATAGGGGAGATGAAAAATCTCTTGATGACACACTTCATGATGCTGTAATTCAGTGCATGGAGAGGCTCTTGAAGGCACTTGCTAAGCTGTATAACCAATTTGCTGAATGCACAAATATTTCTCATCATGAACCGATACAGTCTGATGCATCTGATGCTTCTTTACAAATATCAAGCGGGTTAGATAACAGTAAAAGCAGGATTGTGGACATGGAGTTAGATGTGGATGAGGATACTAATGAAGTAGATATGTTAAATTTTGGCGGCAAAGTTTCTTCAGCTCTAACTTTTTCTATGGTGAAGTGGAAGTTGGGAATGATATCACTCATTTCAAATTTTTTTTCAGTTTTAGATTTTGTTACATGGGATGTTCTTTTTGAAGTAACTGCAAAAGAATGTGAAACCAAGGTATGTCACATAGTTGTCTATATTTTCTGCTTTCATTTGAGATTGCAAACTAATTATTCTGCTGTATTCGCAACTTCATATCCTCAGGTTTGTGAGTATGCTCTTAACCTTCTATGTCAACATCCACACTGGTCCTCTGTTGCAAAAATCATAGGCTTGGTAAGAATGATTCTATTAATTTAGAGAATAAAACTCCCTTTTTTCTATATATAATGTTGTGTTTACACCAGTATTTATACACAAAAGACCTAACCTCCTAACCCTATTCAAGGAAACACTACTTAAGTTAATTACAAGTAGAATAAGAAATACAAGTTGAATAGAATAAGGAAAGGTTATGCTGATAAACTACTAATTTAATCAACACTCCCCCTCAAATTGGTGCATATATGTCTCGCATGCCCAACTTGCACACTAATGTATGAAAGCTTCTTTTGTCAAGTCCCTTTGTGAATACATCTGCTAGTTGTTCCTCTGATGCAACATGCAATAGTCTCAGCACCCTACTTGTTATTTTCTCTTTGATAAAATGTCTATCAATCTCAATGTGCTTAGTCCGATCATGTTGGACCAGATTTTGAGCTATGCTAATGGCAGCCTTATTATCACAATATAAAGATAAAGTACCACTGTCTCCTAGCTTTAGTTCTTCCATAAGTTTCTTTAACCATAAAAGCTCACTCACTCCTTGAGCCATGGCTCTATACTCAGCTTCAGCACTTGATCTGGAGACAACACTTTGTTTTTTGCTTCTCCAGGTGACTAGATTTCCTCCCACAAATGTACAATACCCTGTAGTTGATCTTCTATCATCTGGAGATCCTACTCAATCAGCATCTGTAAAGCCTTCTATTCTAAGATGATCATTCTTAGTAAACAATAAGCCTTTTCCTGGTGCAGACTTTAAGTATCATAGAATGCGAAAGACTGCTTGCATATGACTCTGTGGTGGGTCATGCATGAACTGGCTTACCAAACTAACCGCATAGGCTATATCTGGTCTGGTCTAGTATGAGACAGATAAATTATTCTTCCAACTAACCTCTGGTATCTCTCCTTGTCCACCATCTCACCAACATCCGATTGCAAATTATGGTTGCTTTCAATTGGTGAATCTGCCGGCTTGCATCCTAGCTTTCCAGTTTCATTTAACAGATCAAGAATATATTTTCTCTGACACACAAATATCCCTTTGTTGGATCTAGCCACCTCAATTCCTAGGAAGTATTGCAGCCTTCCAAGGTCCTTGATTTCAAATTCTTGAGCCATTTGAGTTTTTAACCGTGCCATTTCATCCTTGTCATCTCCTGTCACAACTATATCATCAACATATACTATGAGAAGAGTTATCTTACCCTCATGATGCTTTATAAACAAAGTATGATCTGCATTGCTTTGTTGGTAGCCGAATGAAACCATAGCTTTGCTGAATCTGTCAAACCAAGCCCTAGGAGATTGTTTTAATCCATACAATGCTTTTTCAGTTTGCACACCTTTCCTTCTGACTTCTCTACACTGACCCCAAGTGGGACCTCCATATACACTTCTTCTTCTAAATCTCCATGCAGAAATGCATTTTTGACATCGTATTGTTGGAGTTCCCAGTCAAAGTTGATTGCACAAGATAAGAGTATCCTGATCGTATTCATTTTTGCAACTAGAGTGAATGTTTCATGATAATCCACACCATAAGTTTGAGTGAATCCCTTGGCAACCAACTGAACTTTGAATCTTTCAACCGACCTATTAGCCTTATGTTTCACTGTGAATACCCATTTGCAACCTATCAGGTTCTTGTCAGTAGGAGGATCAACTAATTCCCAAGTTCCATTCTTCGCTAAAGCATGCATTTCTTCCACCATAGCACCTTTCCAATTAGGATCCTTAACAACATCCTTCCAATCCTGTGGAATTAACACAAAAGAAATAGACATGGCAAAGGCTCTATAGCCAGGTGATAAGGAAGAGTAGGATACAAAGTTAGAGATAGAATGTTTGGTACATGATCTTACCCCTTTCCGGAGTGCAATAGGAATATCTAAATCAAATGAATCAGTAGTAGGCAAATAAGACATACCAGGCACATTTTCACCAGGAGAGATATCTTGACATGTAGTAGATTGCATAATGTCTTTATTTGTAATTGGTTGCCTAGAATATCTTTTTAAATCAGGCCTATCCAATCTTCCAACAGTCTCTTCCACATCATCCTTGTTTTCAAAACTAGGAATGTCAACACTCTCCCCCTGATTAGAACTATCCCTTTTAATTCTAGTAGGTTCATCAACTAGCAACTCTTCATCATGAATCTCCCCCTGAAGAGGTGATAAAGTGGAAAAATAGGGTTCATGCTCATGAAATGTGACATCCATACTAACAAAATGTTTCCGGCTAGGTGGATGATAACATTTGTAGCCTTTTTGTGTAGGAGAGTAGCCAATAAAGACACATTTCAATGATTTGTGGTCAAGTTTACTTCCTTGTGTACAATGAACAAAACAAACACAACCAAAAACTTTGGGAGGAACAGAATGAGGGATATGATCCAAAAAAGTTTGTAGAGGACTTTTAAAGTCAAGAACTTGTAGGGGCATGCGGTTTATAAGATAGGCAGCGGTTAAAATAGCATCCCCCAATAAGATTTAGGAAGATTCATGGTGAAAAGTAAAGACCTAGCAACCTCAAGTAAATGTCTATTCTTCCTCTCAGCAACTCCATTTTGAGGACTAGTATAGGGACAACTGGTTTGATGAATTATACCATGGGAGTCTAAGTAAGATGCAAATTGATTATTCATATACTCAGTACCATTATCAGTCCTAAAAATTTTAGGTTTTGCTTCAAACTGAGTACAAATCATTTTATGAAATGATTGAAAACAAGAGAAAACCTTAGTTTTAGATTTAAGTAAATATACCCAAGTCATGCGAGTACAACAATCAATGAAAGTGACAAACCATCGATTGCCAGTTAAGGACAAAGTATAAGTTGGCCCCCAAACATCAGAATGAATAACAGAAAAAGGACAAGTACTTCGATTATTTCTGAAAGGATAAGTAGTTCTTTTATGTTTAGCGAACTCATAAGCATCATAAACTAAGGTATCAATGATATCCTCTCGAAACAAATGAGGATATAACTTTCTTAAAACAAAAAATGATGGATGATCTAACCGTCTATGCCACTGCATTATTTCTTGGCGGACATCTCGGGCAAAAATAGCATGACCCTTATTCTCCAAAGAGTTCTCTAACAAATATAAGTCATTATGTAGTCTACCACTGCCAATCTTGCTCCCTGTTTGCAAGTCCTAGAATACACAATGAGTGGGAAAAAAATTCAACTTTACAATTTAGAGCCTTAGTAAGGGCATTGACAGATAAAAGATTAACAGGAAATTTAGGAATATGAAGAACAGATGAAAGCTGAAAATTTGGTGTACAATAAATAGAACCTGAACCAGAAACTGAGGTTAAAGAACCATCAGCAAGAGTAACTGTTTCTGGTAGGATGCATGGTGAATATGTATGAAAGTGCTTTAAGGAACTAGTCATATGTCTATTTGCACCTGTGTCAATAATTCAAGAATTATTAGCAGCAGTATAAGCAATACCTGATTGAACACAATTAGACGTGGTGGAACTAGAAGAGGCCTCTAGCTGAGAAAGAAGCCGTCTGAGGTTTTGAATCTCATTGGAAGAAAAAACAGTTGCATGATTTGCGTGAGTAATGTCATGGGTATCTCCAGCCATATGAGCTTGTGCTCGTGTAGGGTGAAAACGTCTCCCGCCCCTTCCTCTAAGTGGGCGACCATGTAGTTTCCAGCATGTATCCTTCGTATGTCTAGGTTTCCCACAATAATCACACTGCAAGTGTTCTTTGTCAAAATTTCCAGCTTTAGAGGTTTCAGCCATCAATCCAGATTTTTCAACAGAAACAATAGTCATCATAGCACTTCTCCTACTTTCTTCCTGTTGGACATAGGAATATGCTTGTCGTAAGACAGGGAAAGGATCTCGACCAAGCACCTGAACTCAAATTTGATCGTAATCAGAGTTCAATCCAGCCAGGAAGTCATACACATGTTCTTTCTCTCGCATTTTCTGATATTTTGCAGAATCATTAGGACATTCTACGTTAAACTCTTGATAGTAATCAAGTTCCTGCCATAACCCACTCAATTCAGCAAAGTATTGAGCAACTATCAATTCTCCCTGTCTTAGGTTATGAACCTTATTGCGAAGTTCATAGATTAAGGCATCATTGCCTACTTGAGAG
>CANYBF012698364.1:0-26863 GCA_948192965.1 Dalechampia spathulata | reverse complement strand
ACACAATTATTATATAAATATGCTGAAAAACTTATTCATTAAATGCACATCTCCAATTAAATACAAAGAAATAATTGTTCATAGAAAGAACATTATAAACATACTATTACAGTTGCATGGTTAATAGTATATTTCTATCAACAAGATGAACAATGCTAATCATACATGTAAAAGGGGAAATAAGCCTATTTTATTTCAAAGTTCATAATACAAAATATGAGTCATTAAGCCACAACTCCTCCACTTGAGGAAATTATGGCATTGGGTAATATGTACCAAAATGCGCAAATGGAAAAAGATACATGAGCAAATAAAGCGAACAAATAATGTTAAGTAACAAAAGGAATGTTGGGATACAATTAATCAATCCAATGCCATATAAAAGCATAAATCATGAATTAAAACCTCTAGAATGTGTTAGTAACATTCATAATAAAAAGAAATAAACACAAGTCAGATCACGAAAAATGTCAAAATAATCAATTTTAAGTAAAATTGATCATAGTCATAATTGGAAGATTCTAAAATCATATGTAGCATCACTTAGAAATAAGTCAATATCTAATTAAGGCTAATCATATCAACTTCAAGAAAAACTCAATTAAAATGGCATTTAATTGACATACAAATTAATTGATTTAAAAGTAAAATTAATGAAATTAATCATGAGACTAAAATTGAAAGACCCTGATATCATATAGCATCAATTAAAGCATGAATCATTGTCCAATTTAATCTCAATCAAATTAATTTCAACTAAAACCAAATAAAAAATAGCATTTAATTTGATTAATCAATTTTAAAGTCAAAATCAATGAAATTGAAATGATTTATGATGAATCAAGATTAGTAAGATCACTGTGAAATTATAAATGCTACTAGAAACTTCAAATAAATCAAAAACCAAAGCAAAAATAAATTAAAAATACAAATTTAGCAAATCCAGAACATTATATGCATCGCATCAAAGCATACATGCATGGCATAAAATGAAAACAAGGGTATATGCATCACATAAAGTGGTATGTGCATCATATGAAGTGAAAAAATAACCTTTTTGCATTTCATAAAGATATATATGCATTGCATATAGTTGTTTGTCATAAAGGAATATTGAGCTTTTTAGTAAAAACATGAATGTAAGCCAACTATTCAACTGTTGCAAATCATTTAGGCCATTATGAGGCTATAAATGCTACCATTACATTCAAAAATCAACAATCCAACAAATAAAACCCATCAAATAAAAGAAGAATCAAGAGAAAAGGGAAGAAGAGAACTCACCAAAGCTTAATGATGTCTTAATCCTTGATTTTCAAATAAGATTAGGGTTTAAGAGTTGTTAATTAGTCATTAATTACCTAATTAAGAGTTTAATTAAGTTTAATTAATTATAGATTAATTTTGGTAAAGTTTTACCGTAGAAAATTTGTTCGGTCTCTTTAAAAGCAAATACTTGAAGGATATATATAAGATCTAAGGGGTAAGAGACATCATATGTTAGTAATAAAGGAAAAGGTAAATTTTTAAACTTCATGTGTCACATGAAGTGCTATATGTGATGCATGAAGTTGAAAAATCAACTTCATACGTCACATGAAGTAATACTTACTGTGCATGAAGTTGAAAAATCACTTCATGCGCTAGCTTACACGAGCCGTAAACTAGATGTGTTATATGTCTAAATGATTTATAAGGCTATAAAACATGTATATGAAACTTGATTTTGATAACAGGAACTTGTGTCAAGTTGTATTAAGAAAAGAGCAAGTTCACAGCATGCGCATGTGCATGCGAAAAGGCCAACTTCATATGCCAACTCTTACGAGCCAAAACCTAGGTGTGCCATATCACCAAATGGTTTATGGCATTGTAAATAGCATGTATGCAACCTAATTTCAAAAACAAAGAATTGCACTAAGTCGTATTGATGAAAACACAAAAATGCACATGTATGAGTGAAAATTCAAGGTCAACAGCATGTATGCATATTAGACAGAAAACATAAAAATAGTTAGTGAACATGTAGCACACAATAACGCTCCTTGCCACCCTTATACCTTCATAAAGACTAATTGGTCCAAAATCTCCTAGGTGGGATACTAGCCTAAGGTTAAACTAGGAACTAGTACTCTCAACATGTGAGGTAAGCAAAGATTGATTGTTGTTTGATCATATAAGGGATTACAATGAAAATCCAATGGTATTTTAGAGTGATCATATTGCTATGATAAGAGAATGCTAATTGAATAGGCATGAGGCTATGCAACCATCATAGAATTATGACAGAATTTTGACTCTTAATATAGCAATATAAGGTAGGAAAATAGATTGGATTTAGGTAAATTTACTGATGTGATAAGGCATAGATCCATATAGTATGTGAATAAAGGGTCCTAGTTTTAGAATGCTATTATGGTTAGCTACATGGGCTTTAGTCTGGTAAAAACAAGCTCAAGTCTCCCATCACATTGTCCACAACCTATCCAACTTAATGGAATCATTGATATAGGACTATACCTAGCTTCTATCCATTCTAGGAATCATTGATTATCAATAATACAAGGCAATGAGTGGTGACTACAAACTTGATTTCCTAAGGAGTCGAATAGAGTTTAAGGTACTCACTCACCTACAATCATTAATTGAGTAAGGATAAAAGGTGGTGTGCAAATGCAAACTACGTATGTGATATGCAATATAACCAACTCAACTAGAATGGGAAAATTGATATGAAACTCTAAGATTTCAATGCCACCAGTCTTTCACTATGGGTCTCTAATAGAGTCACCACTGTAGGTGGGCTTTCATCATGACTTAGTGTGAGGCTTGCAACAGATGACACCAAGAGCCCACTTAGAGAAAAAGTCCAGTCTTTTAAAGGGGTTACCTTGAGGAATGAAAGGGACCTAATGAAGGTCATAAGATGAAGTCGTCATCAGATGGTTTTAAATTTGGTTCAACTAACCCATAACATGAGTGCTAAGTCAAACCCTTTAAAGATGGGTTCAGGTGGTAAAGATATATTTTCTCAGAGTTTCAAATTCAATTTTACCATTTTAGTTGGATTAACTTCTAGGTAGGCGAGCATTTTATAAGCATGAATAAAGCATACAACACAATGTAGCATGGCATTAATTATAGTAAATGTATCATGGCATAAGCATGACATGAATGAATGACATGGAATCATGATATGGTAATTATGGTAAATATAGCATATGAAATGATATGGCATAAACATGACATGTGAGAGAAATGACATGGAATATGCATGATATGTGAGAAATGACATGGCATAGACATGACATGAGAGATGACATGGCATAGACATGACATGTGAGAAATGACATGGCATAGGTATGGTATGTGAAAAATGCATAGGATAAGCATGACATGTGAAAAATGACATGGTATAAGCATGACATGTGAAAAATTGCATGGCATAGGCATGATATGTGAAGAATGATATGGCATAGGCATGACATGCTATAGCATACATCATAGTAAATATAAATATATCATAGCAGATATAAAGACAAATAAAGTTGCATGAATAAAAATAAATTAATGGCTTAGAGAAAGGGATTAAGAGAGATAGGGGATACATGATCAATAAAGATAATCATATATGTAAAAGGGAAACTAATAAAATAGAGGCACATTCTATTACAAAGGATATTCAATGATACAAAAATTTGAGATGTTAGGTAACATCTCATTTACTCAGAAAAATGACCTTAGGCAGCACGAGCTAAAATGTATGAATGGGAAATACAAATAAGTAAATAATGTCAGGAAATAAAAGAAACGTGGGAAATAATTGACCAATCTGATGCCATATGAAAGCATGAATCAACGGTCAAAGTCTAATAACTGGAATGACAACACTCATGAAAATGTAATAATAAACATGAGTTGAATAATAAAAAAATCATCAAAATAATCAATTTTAGGCAAAATCAATTAAGAACATAATTGAAACATTCTAAGATCATATAAGGCATCATTTAAAAATAAATCAACATCCAATTAAACTTAATTATGATAAGTGATAAATAAGACATAATTAAATACATTTAATCAAGAAATCAAGCAAATTAATTGATTTAATGGTAAAATCAATGGAAATTGATCATGAAAAATGAAATTGGAGGACTCTAATATCACTTAAATATCAATTAAAGATGATTCATACATCTAATTCAACTCTAATCATATCAATTACAACAAACATAAAATTAAAAAAGTTTTTAACTTGAAAATTAATATTGAAGCCAAAATTGATCACATTGAAGTAATATTTGATGAATTCATATTATTAGGGTTACTGTGGACCTCAAATGCTACTAAATACCTTGATCAATATCAAAAAAAATGAGTGAAAATAAGTGAAAAATCATGAAATTATGAAAATCTGGTAGCTATATGCGTAATGTATAATATGGCATGCATAACATGTATAGAGAAAAGAGGCTATATACACAACATAAAGGGTGTTATGCACCACACATAGTAAGCAGAATGAAGGCAAAATGAGTTTATAAGAAAAACATGAGAATAATCATAAATCCAAGTGAATATATGATTGTTACAGATCATTATAGCTATAGAAAAGCTAAAAATACTATTGTTACATTCATGATTTTTATGACAGATATTCATAGATTTTTATGATTGATATAAAAATTTACAATTATTAAGTTAATAATTATTTTCTTTAATGCAAAATCACAAACCCATCAAGAAAATCAAGAGAAAAGAGCGAGGAAGAGGCATTTCAACACTCATCAAAGTGATTAAGCTTTAATCTTGATTCTAAAATGTGTTTAGGCAAATTAAGTGAGGATTAATTAGTCTCTAATCATAATTAAGAACTTAATTAAGTTCTTAATTAAGTGAGAAATGATTTTAGTAAAGTTTGGCCATAATTAATTAAATTCAAACCTCTTTCCTACAAGTATACAAGCTATATTTATAGGTAAGGGTTATAGGTTGCCAAAATTACATTAGCAATGTGGAATTCTATGAATTCTAAAAGTGACATGTGTAATAAATAGTGCTATACGTGCAACATATAATGTAAAAAAGTGTTATATATGCAACATGTAGCAATACATGTGTAATATATGAGAGAAAACACCCTATGTATACCCTACAATCAAAACACGTAAGGATGTATGCCCTATGCTCTGTAGTCTCCATTCATGCTAAAAAGGCATAGTGACATATGGAGCATATTAGATTTATATGAGAAAAGGTCATGCACCATGTGCATTTCTACTAAATGTACGCAATATGTAGCACTATATGCTCCACACATCAAGAAATGTATGTTATGTGCTCTACCATCTATAAGCAAAATGCATGTATGCAAATTGGGATCGATATTGGAAACTTGTACTAAGCCGAATTGAAAAAATCTGAAGTTATAGTAGGCGAGTGAAAAGTCAGGGTCTACACATATATTGATATTAAGGGCAGATATGTAGAGAATATAAAAATTGAAATTTTGAATTACATATTTGTAAGATAACCTAAAAAAAGATCTAGATAAAGAATTATTCATAGTTTAGTTTGATATTGCAATTATGAAGGTGTTTCATTACATCAAAAAATATAGTTTTATTATAAATATAGAATTTTTCATAGATGTATACAAGGATGCCAACAATGTTACATTAAATGTTATTAAGCTTTAATTTGAAAGGTTTAAGAAAGAGGTTAATAATGTTGATAAATTAGTAACTTTTGAGTTTCCTATTGAGTTAAGTTTCATAAAGGGTGTTAATGAGGGTGTAACTCATATGAATGAGGATTTTATTAGAGATGTAAATGAGGGTCATATTCATGAAGGTATGGTCATACAAGTTCATTGTACTAATACAAGTGAGCGGAGAAAGAGAGATAATTTCAAGATGAGAATGAGGCTGGAAGGGAGAGGGAATTTGTGAATTAAGAGGAGAGGGAAAATCAGGGATAATTTGAAGATGAGAATAATGGGGAAAGGGATAACCAATTTGAAAGTCATCATGATGGGGAAATGAGAGCCAAACTAAATATATTGACCACGTTGGTTATATTAGTGAACTGTATAACTATAATAATGATGATGAAAATGATACTAATAATAATGATGATGAAGGGAATGCACCACCAAGTGAGAGGGTTACATATAATAAAAATAATAAAGAAGGTCATTTCATGTAAGGAATGGCTATTGTAAATGTAAAAGAGGTTAGGGAGGTCATAACATATTGTGGTGTATCAAAGGGAGTAAAGCTTAAATTGAATCTGAATTAATAAAAAAGGATAAAGGTTAGATGTATTAATGAAAATATTTGTACCTTTTTTTATTAGTTATATCAAAAGATGGAAAAAATTCAGGTTTACCCATTAAGATATTGATTAATGAACAACATTATTATAGACATTACTCCATTGTTAGTGCTTTAGCTTCTTACTTGGCAAAATACTAGGGAAAGATATATGAGAACTCAAAATTAAGTATAAAATAAATGTAAAAGAAGGTTGTAAGGTGTTAAAAATCAATGTTAATTTATCTAAGTGCAAAATCTAAAAAAAATGGTAAGGGATGAAATGGATGATAACTACAAAGTATAGTTCAATTACTTAGCTATATATATAAAAGAAGATAGATGAGTTTTAGAAGATTATTTATATATTTTGATGCTTATAGAAGGAATTAGATGTCAAGTTGTAGACCTTTAATAAGACTAGATGGTTGCTTCTTAAAAGGAGATTGTAAAAGGCAATTACTTACTACTATTAGGAAGGAAAATAAATAATAGCTTCAACTTGAGGAAGGATTAAATTTGACATGCAAAAGGTTAGCTTAGCTATGTCAATTTAATGAAAATTTATAATTTATGTAATCTTTTTAATTGATTGATATTGTTTAAAAGGTATTACCAAAGCCAAGTACCAATGGTGTGCTCAACATAGGTATGCATTTGGGTATAAAATGGATAAATGATGAATATAGAACGAAATTCGTAAATGTATGCTTAATTAAGATATGAAGATGAGTTCAAGGGTAACTTAAAGCTCATTACTGACGTTAACTTAAAGGTTGTGGAAGGTCTGTTGAAGTATCCTACTCATAATTCATATTGTACATACTTCTCAAATAAATGCAAGTCATTTACTATGGATAATAATATATTAGAGAGTTCCAATTCAATAATCAAGGAGTCTATACTTAAACTAATCATCAACAGGCTTGAAAGGATTTGACTTAGAACTATGAATAAAATAAAAATAATAAAAGCCTTGCAGTTGGGTGGATTATTGATTAGAGTCAAAGTGTTATGATTGTACTATAGTTTAACAAAGGATATATATATATAAAATGATTTAGGAATGCTAAAAATCAATTAACAATGTAGCATTCTAGCCTCTTGAAATAAATTTGCATTACACATTCATGAAAAGTAATGAATCTATATCACATGTTTATGAATATTTATCATGTGTTGCAATATATGCTAGCTTATGGGGACCTAGAAAAATATGTCATATATTAGAATGACTCCTTACATGCCAAAATGACAAAGGAGCATATGATACATGTTTTTTTAGCATTGGGGATAGGCTGCACATATTGCATAAGTTTATACGATGTGCTTCATATATTATAGCATGTGTCAACTTCTAGAAGCCAAAAATAACATGCTCCGTAGGCTAGAAATGCTTGGGGGATATTAAAACCCATGTATGCAATATAGAATCAAGATTGGAATTCATCATTAAGTTAAATGATGCAAACTGCAAAAATGTAGAGCTAGGGTGAAAATTAAAGGTTAACAGTTGGATATAAATAAGAAGATAATACTAATAAAGAGACCAATAAATTCAAACTAAAAGTAGATATCCTTGGTTTAATGGATTTTAAACATTAAAGATTCTTTTAATAGGATTGCATAGATTAGTAATTCTCTTAATACATGAAGATCTTATAATCCAAAAAAGTGAAGCTTAGAATATATTAGCTAAAGAACAGACCTTTCACTTAATAGGAGATATTATGGTCTATAAGAAAAGGAAACAATCAAGATATAATATAAAATGAAGCAACTTATAAAAGAATCTTTCATCTTGAATATAAGCAAATCTTATTGCAATAATACCAAAGATGTCATAAAGATTAAAAATTTGTTCATGAGTACATGATGAAATTCATGAGATTAATAAAAAGAAATAACTTATATGAAATCAAAGGGCAATAAGTTACAAGATATCTAAAGAGTTTAAAGTTAGTTAGACAAGATCATATCAATGTGCAAGTGGTTAAAAACTTATTAGCAACTTATAATATTACTCTTTAAGGTTGAATTGATACTTTAAGAGAAAAGTACACTAAAATATCCTTGAAGGCATTATAATGTAAAAAATTATAAAGCAACTTATCATCAAGCTAAACTGGTACAAGAGTCTTATACAAAGTCATAAATATAAAGAAGAGAAAGTTGTAAGGAAGCAAAAAATGATAAATATGAGAGGGGTTAAAAGACTATGACCCTTATCCTAACCAACTTTCAAAAATTATTTCAAATGTAAGTAGCTTAGCCATAAACTAATTATTATCCTTTAAGAAAGAATACCTATATGGTAAAATGAGAGGATCACGATGAAGAGATATACTAGGAGCTTGATAAAAATGATCAAAGGCATGATAATTGAGATGATGTTAGCGAATAACTCCTAAATAAAAGGATTACATGCAACGACATCAATTGTTTCAAACTTGATGCATAATGACTAACTATTTATTTAATGTAATTATTAATAATGGTAGTATAAGAATCTTATTAGTAGTAAGGATACAGTAGAGAGGCTTAAGTAAAGATAAAGAAATATCTTAATCTATACACCATTAACGAGATTAAAATGATAAAAAAATTTAGGTCATAAAAAGACACAAAAGATCACTTTCTTTATTGATATATAGAATGATAAAGTACACTTTAATATTATGGATATGAATGTTTGTCACTTATCATTTGAAAGGTGACTTTGGAAATTTGATATTGTAGAATAATATAATAGATGAAGGAACACTTATAAGTCAAAGAAGAATGATAAAAGTTTACTCCACTGCTAATAAAAGGTGATTACAAAACCAAAACTTTTAAAGTGGAGTGCTAAGGTTCTTTGCTCCATCTTATTCAAGACATGAGATGAAGAGCACTATTACAGGTCATGAAAAGTGCAAATCTTGATTATGACCAAGTATTAACAAGTGATAAGGAACAAAAACTAAGAAAAGCATATAAGTTAATTTCTTGGGTGGTTACCAAACTTTATACCATGTTTCAAAAAGGGTACTAATTTTCAATTTTTTTTCTCTTTTTTATCACTAGCTTTTTGTTTTAGTTCCACAAGGAGGTAACTTTAAAATTCAAGCCAAAGGAATATACCAAGCATATTCCATTGGATTCTAATATCATTAGACACATCAACAACTAGCTAGATGACATATCATATTAAATTTACCACATTATAGATAGTTACTATGTCATTTCCCACCATTTTTAACCTTAAATTAATTAACCTTATCATATCCCTAATTTATTACCACCAACTTTTCCCTCAATTTACTTGATCTTTAAATGAAAAAACTGCATAAAGATTGAAAAATGAATTAACAAAGAAAATGAAGATTGTAAAAGACCATTGGCTTTCTCCTTTTTATGAACGAAGCAAGATTCACTAGCTCTATTAACCTCCTTTATCATAATTTCTTTTAGCCTTGATTATAAAGTATATACACTTATAACCCTAACTTGTATTTATAATTAATCAAGGAAATCAAGATTATTTAAGGTTGAATGGAGCATTAAATCAGGATTCCATATTTTGCATATCAAGAAGTAGTTGTACTAATAACTTCTTACATAGAATCAAATCTAAGGAGGTGCTTCTTCGGATGTCAAAAATATGGTGGAAGTTTTAATGTTAAAATGCAATTGATTCCTTCTCCCTTTTTTTATGCATTAATCATTCTAATATTGCTTCTTTATATTATTGTAGAGGGTTAGGGCATCTGACTTCTTTCAATGGTTTGATTTTATCATGTCAAGTAGAACAAAGATGGTTAATATTGGTTTATTATGTAAGGTTTAAAGAGAAGGACTTGACAACGATGAATAAAATGAAGGAGTTGAAAGGATGAAAGTTAAAGATTTAGAAAATAGATTAAGTTTATTATTATATTATTAATTGGATATTTAGTTGGAAGATGTAGTTGAGTTGGTTGAAGGAGAATGGAACTATCGATAAAACAATAATTTGTAATGCATTTTTTATGTAACGAAGAAGTAATATGGGTTTAGAATGTGAACCTGTGTGTAATGATACTTTTTATTTGATTTTTATAATGATGTTAATCGTTTGGTTTATGTTTTGTTATACAATATGATATATGTAAAATCATTATTTAATGTGAAATTATAAGCAAATTGTCTATGGTAATTTAATGAAAGATTAAAATTTAATATATAAGGTAGAAGCAAGAAGTAAATTTATCCATTTTAATATGAAAAGTGAACATAATTTTTCTAAAAAACTACATATTAGTATTATAAGTAAAAGAAATTATTTAAATTAATTAAGTTGAATTGCTTGAAGAAAAGAGAAAGAAGTAATAAGAGTACATAATGAATTTTAGGATAAAGTATTTCATACTTTAATTATATAAAAATCAAAGAATAGTTATCAATGTCAATAAAGAAAGGTTCATATGATGCAAAAAAATAAAAGATTCCCTGAAGCAAACAAATAAAATACACATGACCATTATATACTACAATAGTTAAGACCGCTCATAAATGCTCTAATAATATCACTCATATCTACCAACAGTCATATTGGTATGTCTAAAACCTAAAGGAATCCAAAGTTTTTTCTTCTTTATATGTCTCTCTTATATATCAACAACTTTCCCATTTGAATGAATAAATGATGAGGGTTTTGAAGGAGTTTCATTGGATCTATCAACTTAAAGATTAGCAATAGCAATAAATCTTGGTAGTTTGAAAGTAAATAACCTTGTTATGGATGTTCTTCAAGTAGAAATGCTTAACTTTGTTAATGGCTTTATAGCAGAACTAATCGGCTTTGATGTAATCTATAATGGATTTGCAGTATATATGGTTGGCTTTACAACAGTCTCAAGTCTTATATCAATAATAGAAGTGCTTAATCTAAGAGCATTATTCAAATCATGTAAGGTTTTCATCTTCCTAATATGTATATCATCTACTAGTGTTACTTAACACGTGATTCCTATGTATGAATTAAAATTTGATAAAAGGAAATAAAAGAAGTGTTTAAACTTATATTAAACCACAATATGCATATATAACTTAATAATAACATTTATTTTTAAATATTTCACATCTGTACGAATTCCATCTATAATTGAGTCATTTTTAATTGATTGAACTATTGATAGAATTGATGTCAGTTACATTTTTTATTAATGAATTGAAGATATCATTTTGTAATCCAAATGGGTATTTGCTAATTCTCTATAATTATACATGTTATATTATTAATATATTTAACTTGAAAATGCTAAAACATCAAAAGTTCATATTCACTTACATCTAGCATCCATTGTATTATATGTAGAGTAAATCTGCATTACGTTGTGTTTCAGTGTTAAGCCCTTTATATTGTTAGCCTCCACTTTGTTATATATAAAGGTAGGAAAAATGCATAAATCACTTGTTCATAGTTTTATATTTAAAAAATACAAAAATATCTAGCAACTTTATACCTTAATGCCATGGAATTTTTTTTATCATGTCCTTGAGATCTATAGTAAGAACACCTTATTATAGCCCCTTTCCTTAACACCTTACCATTTCAAATGCCACTTTCATTTTCATCACAATCTTTCCTTTAAAGAATGGTTTTCTTGCCTCTATTTTAGTTTATAGTTACAGGTGGCTTAATGGGGAATAAATCACTTTTAGCCTATAACTTTTGACTATTGGTTGGATTTAAAACATAATTGTAGATTTTCAAATAGTTTATAACTTTGTATATTTCATCTAAATAGTTCTCAAGCTTTTCATTATTACTGAAATAACATGAGTACATGGTATATCAGTTAATTGTCAATGCTTGCAACTACATGTTCTTTCCTTTTTATCCACTATAAAACTGCCCCTCATAACCTACAACTTGATACATTTTGGCCCCATACCACTCTTTCTTGCAAAACCAACTGATTTATTTTAACTTCTATAATTCTTTCATGATCTTAGGATAGTAAATATACTTAAATTTTTCATTTGACCCTTTTTTATGAATTATTATCATTAACTATGTTTTAATCATTTCATTCATAGCAATAATACCTTTGATCCTATCTTCAAGAATGAAATTATTAAAGCACTCACAAAGATTGTTTAACAATATGTCACACTTATACTTTTCATTAAAATGTAACTTAGTCTAATAATAGGAATTAATATTATTCAAGTGATCATATTTCAACTTAGTATAAGCTAGTATACTTAGGCTTATATGACTTAATTTCAACTTCAAAATTTGAGCATGATTCTAACTATTCAAATGCAACATATATAGATTCATTAAACTTCTCACCACCTTATGTAACTTGTTCATCATGTAACACATCTCTCTCAACATCTGGATCAACATACTTCTCAACTAAACCATAATCCTTATTTATTTATTCATCTTCATTGAAGTTATAATCTGAATCACAAGTGTCACTATCTTCAACAATAACATTTCCACCACTAGTTGTCCCTTCATTAAGATATTCTAATTCTCTTACTTGCTCATCTCTCAAACCACCCTCTTATTCATCTTTTGAATATTTACCTTCAATATAATCATGTCCCTCGTCATTTAAACCTTCAAAAAATTCCACCTCATTATCTGCCCCACCTTTTGAATTGTTACCTTCCTCCATTTCATGAAGTACACCTTCAAATTCATTAACTTCATTAATGTCTCCTATCATCATCTGTTATGCGATAGATTCATTAATCAAAGCATATACATTTATAACCATTGATGCATCAATAGTAGAAGCCATTTCTAATATATTTGCATAACTCTTTAATTTTCGTAACCCATTCAAACCTTCATTCTCAAAGTGCAACCGAAAAAAGTAAGCCTTTTATATCAAGCCCAACTTGTTCACCATACTCTTGATATCAATGATTGAAAATTTGTTAGTACTGCACCAATCAATATATCTTAACAATTGATGTTTATAATCTTTCATTGTGCTACTCACACTAACATAATGCATTCGTATATTAAAGTAATTAGAACTGGTACTACATTTGAATAAAAATATTAATATTAATAATATAGATTATTTTATCATAAAATCCAAATGATCATAAATCACATGCAATAATAACTTTTAAATTGAAATACGCTTCTCACTTATTGCCCTAAATTTTGAAATCATAATTTTTGCTACATAAATTAAGAGAATATATTATCCTCATATTTTAATTGATTCACTTAATTTAGATTGGAAATGATTTTCATGCAAACAAAATCAAATAAACAAATTTCAATAGCTTGCATAACATTTACAATATTTCAATTGATTTTCACTCTCCATTTTTATCTCCCAATCACTTTTCATTTTACCAATGCTAAATTGTAATATTCTTAAATGTGCGTTTGATTTTAGATTAAAGAAAAATAAGAAACTAAAGTTTAACGATTTCTATTTCAAATCTTCATAGTAAATTAGGTCAAGATAGGTTGGGTAAATTGGATAAAAAGTTATGGTAGTAAATTAGGGATAGGATATGAATCATTAAATTGGGGTTAAAAATGGGTGGGAAATGACTTGGACAATTACATGTGATGTGGCATAGTTAATATGATGTATCATCTAGCTGGTTGCTAACGTGTTAATTAATATATGATAAATTTATTGATGTCAACATCCAATGAAATATGTTTGGTATATTCCTTATCTCGTTATTAAATTTTGACTTGAATTTTAAAGTTACCTCCCTATATAACTAAAATAGAAAGTCAACCCGCACGGGTGTAGCCCAGTTGGTACTCGGGTGTGGCGTTGGTATCAAATGATCCACGGTTCGAGTCTTGGCAGCTGCAGTGTGGGAGTTACACCCTCTGGGTGGGCTCCTTGTGGGCACGAAGACCCCGGATCCCCATCTAGGAGGCCGCTGGGTACCGTGATTTACCTCCTTCACAGTCCTGTCGGGTCGGGGTGTGGGGGCCCTTGGGGTGAGGGACATCACCTTTTGGTACCAAAAAAAAAAGAAAGTCAATGGTCTAAAAAAAATAAAAAATGAATACCCTTTTTGAAATATGGTATGAAGTTGAATGATTAGCTAAGAAATTGACCCAAAAACATTTTATAATTTATCAATTAAATAAATCAATATTTATCATATTAGAAAATTTGTCAGATGAGATATCACTAATGAGGAATAGCAATTACAATGTAATCTAATTACAAATGTTAATTTACCAAATTTACCTCATGATTAGATTTCCTTATTATGACGAGGATATCCAACATATCTTGTTTATTAGGTATTTCTTCAATTTAATTTTCCTCAAGTGGAGGAGAATGATAAATGAAATCAATTCTATTTTATTTGATTTGGTTGATTTATTTTCTTGTATTTTTAGTATTAATTTACAGTATGATTTATTTTGTAGTAGGAATTTTTCATTTTGTAAAGTTGTTTGTTATGATTTTCCTTTTCACCGGGATTTGGTTATGCTACAAATAGACACGTAATGTTTCAAAATTATTTATTTAATTACATTACAAATATCTCTCTTAAAAGACTTGATTGTTAATTTTAAGAAATTAAATTGAATATTTATCTTTATTTTCAATTACTTGCAGCGTTAGAATGATGACCGGTCAACAAATAATATGATAATTACACTTCTAGATTTTAAATTGCAGCATTATTATAATCTCATCATATTGAATCTCGTGTCAGTTGGTTGAGTCTTTTAAATCCTAAACGCAGCCCTCTAAATTTGCAAAACAAAGATTAGTTAAAAATGTACTAGTTACTGGCGAAGGAGATAAATATTTTAATGTAGAGGGAGAAACGTGGGTAGTGGGTTGGTTAGCCACGAACGTTTGGCGCCAGAAAAGAAGGAAGTTTCTTCCTTGAAAGCTTCTGGAAGACGGCCACGCGTCCTGTTTATGTAGTGAAGCTTCCAACTAATTTCCATTGTCAATTATTTTCCCCCTTTTTTAAAAGCCAATCATTTCCATTAACAAAAAGATTACTGTTGGCAATTCAAGTTCGGTTATCATCTTTCTTTAAGGAATTATTATTTTTGTAATTATTATTAAATTAGAGTATATTTGATATTTTTATTTAAAATTAAAAAATACTTTTAAATTTTTTCCATCATTTATTTATTTTAAATTATGTTTTAGAACAAAAATTTTAATTAAAAATAAAAAATGGATTTATAAAACACACTTTTTTAAAATTTAATCGTTTTTATAATTTGAAGTCACAATTTGATTTTAATTTATCAATGGATATGTATAAAAATAAGTTTAAATTCATCTAACTATAATTCAAGAATTTAACATTATATAAAAAATTAGAATATTTATCCAATTTGAATTAATAAAGTAACATATTATAATTCATTTAATATAATTAATTTAGATATCTTACATAATATAATATATGATATATTCATAAAATTTATTTAATATATTTAACAAATAAAATAAAATGAAAATAATTTTATTATTATATGAAAATAAATTAATGAACAAAATCTAATACAATAACATACGGTAATCTACACTTAATAAATTATTAATTTTTATTTAAATGAGCATCATCTTAAAAATTGTCATACTCTTTATAGTTATATATTATTTTGTAGGTGCCCAACAAACTAATCCCTCTTGTCCGTTATTGGGAGCAGGTAGAACGAAATCTCACGCAATAGCATACGCAAGCGCAGTCTTCTGGTTCTCTTACAATGATTTCAAAACCCCCACCAAAAAGTAATAATCAGTGCGTAAAAATCTCGCAAAATTTAGATAATTTGTTTATAATTTTAAATAAATATATTTAATTGAATTGATTTTTAAAATATTATTACCCAAAATATTCATAAAATGAATATTATTTATAAATTTTTCACAAAAAAAAACTCATATAAACAAAGCCATAGTAATAATGTGATTACCACCTTAACAATAATTTTATATTTTTGAAGCATGAAATTCATTGTTATTGATTCGTAAAACTATTTTTTACAAAATTGGTCTTAATCTACCAAATTAATACGTGAGAATATTTAATATCAATAAATATTTCAAAGTCTATAAAAATCGAATCATAATAATTTTATTTACATCTATTAAAAAATTATTCATTCAAGAATTTAGATGTTAAATTTTTTAAAATTAATTAGATTTTAATCAGATAATAATAATATTAGAAAAAAATAAATAATTTAGAGAACATGAAGAATTATTGAAGAATAAATTCTTTTTTTATCCATCAAGAATAACTTTTAAAAGTTTTTGGATTTATCCTTTGTGTAATGAAATTTTTTATTGTTGAAAAAGAAAAGTGAAAATAAATCTAAAAATTATTTAATTATTATTAGTTTTAAGACAAATCCGAAATCCGAATCTGTTTGAAATGGTAAAACGACAACGGCAAGTGCACGGTCAGAATCAGAAAGCACAAATGTTCAATTACCAATTTGAAAATTATTTTAAAATGAACAAAAAAAACCGCGTTCTTTTGAATCATGACCCTCTCCTCCTCCTCCTCCTCCTCCTTTTGGTTCTCCTTCCTTTTTCCTTCCTCTCCTCCTCGTCTTCTAAAGCAAGACATTAATCGAAAACAAAGAATCGCTTCGCTGCTACTTTTCCTCATTGCATGAATATTCAATTCTTTATATATTGATAATAATAATTACTTTAGTATCTTACGAAATATTCTTTGGACGGCGATTAAATTGAAGAAACATTTGGTACTTCTGATTGATTTAATTACAATGAAGAAAATGGAACTGCGGAACAGCTTGTCTCCTCGATTCAAAGAAATTAAAGATTCAATTCGTAGTTTCATATCCAGAAGGTTGACATCCTGATTTTAAATATTGTCTCTTATCTTTTTGAAGCTTAACATAACGGATTTTTTTTGAATAATTTTTTCTATTGTTGTTGATTTTTATATGCAGTCAAGAAGATGAGAGATTCTCAGCGAATGGAGGAAAACTTAAGGAATTTCACATACCGGATTATATTCTAGTACCTGTAGGTTCAGGAGAGTTTCTGGAAGATAATAATCATAAAGATAATAAGCACGATAATAATGCGTATGACGATAATGATCATGATCTTGATCATGATTATACGCCTTCATGTCCTGTGATTGTGTTTATTAACTCGAAAAGCGGAGGGCAGTTAGGAGGGGAACTTCTAGTCACTTATCGTACCCTTCTCAACAAAAACCAGGTGATTTTTTTGGATTTGCACTTGGGAAATCCAAATCTTGAATTGAATTCTTTCAATATGATGCACTTCGTTTGGAATAATAAATAATGCAGAACGTGTTTCATTGACTTGATTCATGTCTTGGATAATTTCATTTCTTTCAATAAACTTCGTTGTTTTAAGTTGGAAGAATTGATTTGATGTTTTTTAATTATATTTTGATAAATAGAGTTCAGTTAAGTTATTGGACTTTTTAAGCATGATATATGCTATTACGGCGTGATTTTGTTTCTTCCAAACTGCTTTTAAAATGTCTTTTTTTCCCAGTTGAAAATAATCGAATTCCTTTCAACATGATCTTTCTGACCATGAGAATCCATTAAATATAATAGAATAGATTTGAGTTGAATTTTTCAAGTTTTAGAATTCCAACCATCAGGTTAAAGAATTGGAATACTGGAATAGGCCGTAATTGGTAGGATGGTTGATTAAGGCTATTGTGCGTTTCTAAACTGGAGTTGTTTGTTAACAGGTCATTGATTTGACAGAAAAGACTCCTGATAAAGTCTTACAACAAATTTATGCTACTCTGCAAACTTTAAAGAACGAAGGTGATGAATTGGCTACTGAAATAGAAAAGCGGCTGAGAATAATTGTAAGTTCTATAAGTTATTTGTGGAGATAATTTCCATGAATAGTAGCTTGTTTTTCATGTGTACCGTTCTTCCTTTTCTTCTGACGTATGCTTAGATGATTAGGTGGCAGGTGGAGATGGTACAGCTGGTTGGCTACTTGGAGTAATTTGTGATCTTAAACTGCCTCGACCTCCACCAATTGCTACTGTGCCATTGGGAACTGGAAATAACCTCCCATTTTCATTTGGCTGGGTAAGATTTACTTAAAATTTCATTTAATAGTATTCGTATCAGTCTCTTATCTGTTGCTTTTGTTTTCTTGTCGCTCTTGTTTAGTTTGATCCTTTTTCCACATTAACATGCACATCATGAAATGCTTCTAGTAGAATTGAACATCGCATTGCCAGTCGGTAGTATCGATTTTCTAATGGTACCATATGGCACCAAAAAGAAGAAAAGAATATCCAAAAAGAGAAAGAAAGATTTATATCGATGCCGGTTGTGATTCTCTGGTGGTAGCACCTCTAGTATGTCATGCAAGTTAGTTTTGATGCCGATGAAATGTGATTCATGCATCTTGAATTTTTCTTCATTTGAATTTGGTATCTAGTTGCTTAATCAATTACTTGAATTTTCCATGGACGAACTATGTTTTATGGATCTTGAGGTTCAGGAGTATGGTTTAGTTCTGAATTGAACATTTTTGGCCATGTTTGATAGGGAAAGAAAAACCCAGGCACGGACCGTTCGTCTGTAGAGTCATTCTTGGAACAAGTACGGACTGCCAGGGAAATGAAAATTGACAGGTAATAAAGTGATCATGTTTAAGTTTTTCAGTGGAGACATTCTTAAAATACATGCAATTACATAAGAAGACACCAAATTCATCCTTGATACGCCTCGTGAACCTATTTTGATTTCCCTTATTAAATCGAATTTTATCATCCAAGGATTATTTGTTGTGTCAGTGTCACATGGTCTTTTGATTCTCTTACCATATTTTCTCTCGCGGTTTGACTTGGCTCGATTGCAAGCTTGAATGTTACATTTATGCTTTGGCTATGGTAATCTGAATGTAAAACACTGACAAATGAATTTGCAGGATCTTCTGCTTATATACTTCATAGAAGAAAAAACAGTGGAAGAGAAAATTGTTTGATAAATGGTTTCATTCAGCTTATACTTTATACAAGTCTTATTTCTTTTAAGAAACTATGATGTTGCAAATTAACATGTGCTGATTTAAGTATTTGAAAATCAATATTTGGCATTTAAATATCATTACTTATTCATGTCCTTATGGTCCATTTTATCTAATTGATTACACGTAAAACATGCTTGTAGGCTAATCTGGTTGAGTGTTCTGGATGATGATAGCTGTACAAAAAATCAGAAATATTTGGACAAACTCAATGCGGAAAGCACATTGAATTTATTCCCTCTTTACAGTCCTATTTTTTGAGCAATGCTAAAATACTATATCTTTTAATTTCTTATTTTAGCACCTTGATACCAATTTCTGGTTTTCATGTTCACTAATAGATTTAAAATAAATTTTCATTTTCTTTGTTTTCCTGTCAGCTGGCATATCATCATGAGAATGAAGTGCCCAAAGGAAGGCCCTTGCGAACCTGTTGCACCCCTTGAACTACCCCATTCATTGCATGCATTCCGTCGGGTGTCTAAATCAGATTCGTTAAATATGGTGAGTTTCTGTTAACATTCTTTCGGTGTTTGTGTGTGCACTATGTTGATCTTTGTATATGTAATTGAACTTCTGCAAGAAGAGGAAGACGATACCTAATTTTCATCCTGATGCAATCACAAGTGAAAACCACTACTACCGTCCAGTGGATCTATCTGTCAGTTAACGTTTGAATTTGAGACGCATGCTAAATGTCAATTTCAGAACTTATCTCATATGAATATATATTATTATTGCTTGTTATGGTGCTTGGTTTTTCCTTCCTGTTATGATATCCTGTGAAGGATCAAGTCACAGGACGATGAACTGGGAAATCAGTCAGGGATAAAGCTTTTTCCTCGTTGCGATTTCTGCCCGGTGAAAATCAAATGGAAGTCAGTTGAAGGGAGCTCCTAACCTTGGACTCCTTGATCTAGAAGTCTAAGACTAGTTTATGCGTCACCTCTTTAATTAGAAGATCACACTAGGAAATTAAAATCCTTGTAGTAAGAGGAGTCTTATTACAAGCGTATTCCTAAAAACTTAACAAGTAAATAGGAAAGAATGAAAACAGCAGTAAATGAAAAATCTTTCAATTCATTCACAAGAATGATGTAATTGTTGTTTTATTTAGTACGACGCTTGTAGCCCTTTCCTATGAGTGGGCCCACGACACATTCCCTGAGACTTTTTGCCTAGTGGCTTTCGTTATTCGTTCACATGAAATGAAGCCTATTTTCAATAGTAGCAGGTTTTGCCTTCTGTTGTTTGATTCGCTTCACATGAGATCCTTATTTATGAATTTCTTTTGGCTGTTTTCAGGAAGGCTATCACACTTTCCGTGGTGGTTTTTGGAACTACTTCAGCATGGGTAAGAGGTTTACGCTTTTGCTCCGTAGTTTTCATGTTTAAGTAGAAGAGGTCAAATGCATATTCATCCTTGATGCATGGGTATCTAAACCGTCAAAACTAGTTAAATGGAAAGTCAAAGAGAGATTTGTCCGACTCAAAAAAAAATGTAAATTTGAATTTAGTACTTCAGTGAGACATTTCATATATCTTCTACCAATGCAATCCGATTACTTGTTTAATTTAACCTAATGGATGCAATAGTCCAATTTATAAGAGAACTGCAGATATCCATAGAACGGCATATGGAAGCTGTAATAATACCTCAGGGCAAACATTAAAGATGACAAGATTTTAACCATAAACCCTTCATTTGACTTAGAAGACCAAGTCTTGCTTGATCACCTTATGCTTTGATTTCTATCCCATAATTCATCAATTACCGTTGGTACCACTTACTAAGGATGAAGGTCAACATTGGAACTACCTTTGTGATTTTGTGGTTTTAGGAATCTTAAGAACTTTCTATTTCAAAACTGTGCTCAAGCTGTTCATTACATTCTTGATGCAGAAAAGAAGAAAGGTGTTGAAAGAAATGGAAAACCCATTTTAAAACATGTTTTCCTCAAATTAATCACTTATGAGCTTCATATATTAGTTAATCAAAATCTAAGAGAGCGAATAAGTTGTATATATATATATCCATACATGCTCATCGGTTCTTTCTTGTCCTCTTGAGATTGACACTTACCAATTTTTGTTTAATTCCTTTACTGATATGTTTAATAATCTACAGGAATGGATGCTCAAATATCATATGCCTTTCATTCTGAGAGGAAGTTACACCCAGAAAGATTTAAAAATCAATTAGCCAATCAGGTATGATATCAAAAACTTTTTTTATCGTGCACTTTGTTATGAAAGTTCAGAACTTGGTACAATCTTGCTCTTTTCTATCTCTAATTTATGTCAGCTCTGAAAAAAGTGGACCATGCATTCTGAATTTGCAATATTCATGATTTTCTCATAGGATCAGAAATTTGTAATTGTCATGTTAAGATTCTTAAGCAGTTCATTCTAAAGCTATCATGTCCTTATCATTAATTATACTTCTTTCAAGTAATCATCGGTCATTTCTGATAATATAATGAATGCTTCATTGTATGAAAACTAGGGTATTGGATTTTGTGAACTTGGTGAATCAGTGCACTTCACTTCTCAAAAGTGTTATTTTCATGCATCCTATTGTTCCTAACCTCCTGAATATAATTGATATTCTGCAACTATTTTATGAATAATAATTATGTTTAAAATGTCAACTCATTTGCAATACTGAAGTACTCTCAATTTCATACTGATATTTGTTAAAATCATTTACTTGTATCTGTTTTTTCTGTCATCTTCTTGGTTTGTTAGGGTACATATTTTAAACTTGGATGCACTCAAGGATGGTTCTGCGCTTCTCTGTGTCATCCTTCTTCACGGTGAGCCTCTTGCTACAGGCAAGAAAACAGTGTGTCTAACAGAATAGCCTCGTTATTTTATTAATCAGAAGTAAAGTAAGCCAGAACAGTATGTTTACTTTCTAAGTATTTTTCATAGGTCATTTTTCAGTTTGTGTGTGTTTTTTATACTTCAATTGGATCTTAAGTTTTTGTTCCTGTTCTTGTTAATCACTTGTCAAGATTCTGATACTTCTCTAAATATTTTTTTTCATGTCATGGATTTATTCAGCATCTTGACATGTTTATTAACAACTATAACACGTGACCTGAAGAAACAGATTTTTTTAGTCTACATAATTTGATGACTGCTATAATGATGGTGTTTCTACTGCAGTCTGAATATCTGATAGAGTCTGCTTCCTTAATGATTGCCTCACAGCTAAACTTATAATCTATGTGCAAATTATTCTACCAGCGGATAGAAACATCATGTTTATGTTAATATCTTTTGCATCAGTAATTCACACTGTTAGACTATTTGAATTCTATACTGAGGTTATCCTACTTGTCCATAAGGTGTGAAGTTCCATGTCCTATTTTTCACATTATAGATAAAGTTATGGTGTTTTAGTACATTACACAAATGAACTAAACTGGTACATAAAGAAATGGAATCATTTTGCTCCTAAATTGCCATTAGTCAGTATCTGAATAATCAAGTAATTTATGTTGATTTTGGGTTCTATTTGATTAAATTTTTGCAGACCGATGGTGTCAAGTGTCTTGATATTTGGTTGCGGTGTATTTGCTAGTCCATATCATTGATAATTACTTGAAATTGATGCAGGAACATAGCACAGCTTACAAAGGTTAAAATCATGAAATCAAAAGGTCAGTGGGAGGACCTGAAGATTCCTAGCAGGTGACATATGATATTCTTAATGCATTACTCTGTCTTCTCACCATTCTTCTAAAGTTTTGTATGAGGTGTTTAATTGAATGGTTTGATTAAACATGAGGGGTTTCCAATTGTAGGTGGCAGAATATTCTGCTGTCGATGTTCTTAGGAAAATCAAATAGCGGTTAACATATCATGTAATACGTAAAACTTTCTGTATTGCTTTTCTCAGTTGCTGGCTGGGCTTCTTCCTTTTTTTTTTTATTTCTTTTTTTGATGATCTAGGAATTGGGAAGTTTATCAGTTTAGCATAATACACATTTCAGCAGCAGCCATGGTTAATTCAAATTTCAGAATCAAAGTTTGACTTCTCCTCGTAACTGCATTTTTCTTCCTTTGCTTGGGATTTATCTTGTAGTAATCTGCATCTAAGTGCTCCCGGTTCTAGTATATGCAGCCTATGTGGATCTCGTTGCGTATGTACCTTCAGTAATTCCATTTTGAATACCACAGATCATTACCTTCATTGACAATTGCCCTTTGAGAAGCAAGTGATTTTGTTGCATCTAGTTCTTTGGCTGTTTTTCTTGTCTTTTCTTTTTTTTCATCTTTTTTTTTTTTTTTGAAAATCTTCTCTTATTCTCTGTGGCTTTGTTAATTCTGTTAAATCCATCGTATGCCATGGATAAACCAATCCAAGTTTTGATAAAATTGTTCTTTTTGGTATACAGCATCAGATCTATTGTATGCCTCAACTTGCCCAGTTTTTCTGGTGGCCTCGATCCTTGGGGAAGACCAAATGGGAGGAAGCTGCATGATGTAAGTTCTCTCTCTCAAGGAAAATACTCTCATACACATGCATGTACACTTCTTCTGAACATCCGTGTTCATAAAGCGTCAATAATGTGGCTACATGTTTGGGATATGGTTGCCATCTCCTAACCAGAGAACAACTTATCAGTTGATTTTTCTCAACAATTTTGGGAAATCTTTCATTTACAGGGGGACTTGAAACATCCATTCGTAGATGACGGCCTTATTGAGTTGGTTGGTTTTAGGAACGGTTGGCATGGTCTTGTTCTTTTTGCTCCAAATGGACATGGAACTCGTCTTGCACAGGTATAAAACAATTCATTTTTCTTAAGAGAATAAGGGGATGGAGACCTCCATTTCAGTATATATAAATCTATGTTGAAGATAATGATACTAGTGATGAGAACTATACATTTTTATATCATGAAAAGCTTTCTCCATCATTTTCTTTCGCACTTTGTATTCATTTACCTCACTCCCATTTGCTTGTAGGCAAATAAAATTCGCTTCGAGTTTCGTAGGGGTGCAGCTGACCACACATACATGAGAATAGATGGGGAGCCTTGGAAACAGCCACTTCCTGTTGATGATGACACAGTTGTTGTGGAGATATCAAATCACGGCCAAGTGACCATGCTTGCCACCCCATTGCGCAGATCCAAAAGTGTGCATGATCGTGCTACACCTACTGCTTTTGATCATGACTCCGAGGATCATGACTCCGAGGAGGATGATACTGACGAGGAAGATGAATCTGCTGATGATTGGGAAGAACGAAGGAAATTCGGAGCTTCTGACACTTTCAAATTTCCAGATGATTTTGATATATCTCGACTTAGCTAGTTCCTGAAACTCGTTACAATTCTGAAGAGCTGCTCTCTATGCTAATTTAGCCTTAGATTTGGTCACATTTGATGTTTTTTCTTTGCATATAGTTGAAATATAATTCTTTTACGAACATCAAAACCGAACCATGTAAAGTTTGTATTGCAATGTACAGATACATATCTAAGCATGGAAGACGCAATTGATATAGAATCAATGGTGGAATTGTGAATATCTCAACCGAGTCCACTGCATACATGTTCAACATTTGTCACAGTGATGTTTGTCACGTTCTGCGAATGCTTTATCGAGAAAACCAGCATACAGCTTTGGCAGCACATAAAGTAGGCAATTTTGCTAGCACAATCTAGACAGTGCTGGATTTGTCTAGATTTCTCTAGAAAGTTCCGCAACAATCCAGAGCATTCCAGATTACACCAACATATTCTAGATTTATCTAGACTTATCTAGACACTACTAGAATTCTCTAGAATATTATGGATGTAGGTAGAAATAGCTAGATTAATGTAGAAGCTTTTAGAACCTTATGAAAGCTACTTGTATGTGGAAGGATCTAGAGACTAAATCCTAGCCACATATCAAAAGGAGGGCTTGGCCTATAAATAGCCAACTCCCCATTTGGACACACCCTTCTCACTTGAGGTGTTCTTAGGGAAAGAAAGAGAGCCCAAAGCTTCTTAGACAACACTTGTGTAATATTTTTCATATTTAATACAAGCTTCATTTGATTCACTCATATTGTTTTCTTGCTAAGATTATCAAGATAAGGTTGACTTAGTTGAGAACTAAGTGTCGCACGGCTCGAAGATTTCGGTGAAGAAAATCTAAGCCCGTGAGATATTACTTCCATACAACAAAATAGAGATGTTACATGCAATTTAGATTTGGATATGGCCGTCAGTTAACTATAATTCATAAACTGTAAAATTATTGATTGACTTGCATTAATTTAACCAAGTATTGTAAAATTTTAAATGAAGATTAAGGCATAATGGCGGAAGACCTGTGGAAGAATTCCGGGGATCTATTCATATATCAGCTGCATTCTATACTTTGTTTTTCGAGTAAGAGAAATTCTATGCATTCCCATGCAATGCATCTTATTATTGTAGCATGAAGAGAAGTTCAAATTGTGGTAAAGATGAGAGAATTGTGATGTTGGGGTTGGGATGCAGATTGTGAAGAAATTATAATCACTATCCCAATGAGTCAGCTAGAATTAAGGGAAAGAATCTCTGTTACCCGTCTCTTAAAGAAAGTTAAAGGATGAAAGAAGTTTTATGTTATCTACCGTTGAAATAAAAAGAGAAGAAAATTGACTGTATTCTTTGCCAAAATATAAAAGTTACTCTAATATTCATATTTCTTGTATAATTTAAAAAATTATTATCCATATTAAAATTCGAATAATTTTTTATTTGAAGTATTATTTCATAAAATCATTTTTTAGATTTATTCCTACTTTTATATTTTCTGATCATTTTTTTAAATTTCTTATCTCTTCTCTTTTTTAATGAAAAATTAATTACAAAAACGTAGTAATTAATTACCCTCTTTGTTGCTTGATAATTAATGATACCTTCCTTTTCTTCTCACTTATGAACCACTTTCTTTCCCAAGCTTACTTCTGTGTATAAATTTTCCATTATGTTATTGATTATTTTGCAATAAATATCAATAAAATATTTTATTTTCTCTTCAATATCAATCATCAATAATAAAATATAGAAAATTAAAATTAGAGATATGGCAAACAAATATTATTTCAACTATAATAATATAGATGATGTCACGTCTTCTGGTTGCGTAACATGCTCCTGTAGAATGATTATTAATTTTCTATCAAGAAAATCAATAATCATCCAACAAGGGATTCCCTACATTCATAAATAGTGCGGAATTTTTTTTAATGTTAATTCATTTTAACGGTTCCTGGTTCAATCAAACATTCATTATTTAATACATACCATTTTTAATGTCATAATTATACACACATTATTACACGTTTATAATATATCAATATTCGATGTACTGCCAAAGTGCTTTTATAAAACCTTGCACGATTATTACTTATAAGAAGTCCATAATAGTTTTATTACCACATAGATTTTGTTGGTCCTGCTGCTGCCACTAACGTTTCTCTTATGCGGCTTTGCTTGTTCCTGCGTTTATCAATTGACAAAC
>CANYBF012697983.1:0-12488 GCA_948192965.1 Dalechampia spathulata | reverse complement strand
AAGGTAAAGTAAAGTTAGAATTAAAAATAATTTAAGGTGCATTTAGGGGTATAAATGTAATTTCATTAAAAGAGAATGGCATTTTTGGAAATTTTAATTATGCATGTATGATAGGTGATGTGTGTTATGTATGTCATGAAGTGTATGACATAAAAATAAAAATAAAAAAAAGGATAATTTAAGGAAGGAACCAATTAGAAGGTGACACTAATCACATTCCTATTGGACCCTTCCTTGACCTTAATTAAAATTAATAAAAATAAAATAAAATATGGTTAGAAAGAGGGAAAAATGATTATATCATAACCATTTCTTACTTCCTTTTGCAAACCTCTTCTTCTTCATCTCCTTTTTCATTCAAACTTAGGGAAATCATAGCTTCCAAGGTAAAACTTTTATGTAGAATTTGATTATGATTATTATCTCTTATTAATTGTTGTAACTAATGTTTTATATGCATGTGTAATTCATCCAAGAGAGGAATATGGAGTTTGTTCATGAGTTTTGATGAATTGATGTATGAAAATGAATAAAGAAGGTTATATATGCATGTTTGATGCATTTTGATTAAGTTTTATGTATGGAATGAATTTGTGTGAAAAACCTAGCCTAATTTATGTGAGAATGACTCTTAATAGATTATTCTATTTGTTCATGAAGTGAATAAGTTGATAAATTGTGAAGAGGAATAAGAAAAATGCATGAAAAGTGGATAGGAAGTAGGAAAGTGCATGGAAAATAGTTGCTGCCTGATTTTTCACCTCATTAGAAATGACCTCTATAATTTGGTTTTAATATATAAATCACTAAATTATATATAAATATGATGAATTATGGTGTTATAATGATGAAAATAAAGTTTGAATGCAATTGGAATGAGTTTGTAAGTAATATGCATAAATGAATGCAATAGGGGCAGCATATGTATATGGCTACATTAGGTTGAGTTTAAATGCATATTGGCTGGAAATTTTGACTCATAAATGTGTATAACATGTATATGTATGTGTGTATTTGTTTTGGTAAAATTTTGAAGTAAATGCGATGCTTAAAGGAAGAGGTATGCATGATATATGCAAGTGCTTGCTAGAAATGGACTTTAAAAGCAAAGTTGGGGGTTTATGGTAATTGCATTTTGACTACCTTAATGTTATCCAAAAAATTTTGTGTAATATATCATTAGAAAGCTCTTTGAATCTATTTTTCAATGATTCTAGACTTAAAAAATTCTCAATCCATTTAGATGGTCAAACAAATCACGTCATTTAGGCTATCACATTTGAGAAAAAATTAGGTAGGCAACTTGAGTATGCAAGCTTTTGCATTTTGACAGCCTAAATGAATTCCAAAAATTGCAAGAAATAGATCAAATTAAAGATTATTGAGTCTAGTTTCTAATAGTATAAGATTTGTTTATGTTCAAGGTCATTAAGTTATACAAAATTTCTAAGAAAGACACAAAGGTACAAATGGTAAACATAAATTGTCAAGTTTGATAAATAACTTTTTCTTGCATACTCTAAATGCCTATATTTTGATAACTTGTTTATATAAAATTGTATTTTCAAATAGGCATGAAAATGGGAAGTAAAATATGAAAGGATTCATTATAAAAATGACCAAATGAATAGTAACCCATACTAAATGAATAGTACATTTGATCAAATGAATAGTAACTTATTATGCATGGTTTGGCTATTTAAGGAATGAGTGTTTAAGGTATCTAAACTTAATGTTATACCTACCTAAGCCTTATAACTCATTATTATACCTAAGGATATACGTGTAAAGGTATAAAATAAGATTAATGTAACATGCTTATATATGTTATATTAAGTCTTATAAAAATATACCTATTCTAAATATGTAATTTACATACTAATATTCAAATACATGATTTATATATGTAATTATTTTTGAATGCAAAGGTGTGTAATGATATGTATGTGAATATTGACTAACCATATGTGTAAATGAAAATGAATGAAGCATGAAAACACCTAATGGATAATGTTATGATGTAAGGACTTAAGTTGGCCAAAAGGCATGTATGACCGCTAATTGTGAAGTGTAAAATATTGCAAGAAGGAATTGTGCTTATATGCTTATTGTTAATTAAAGTTTAATAGTAGTTACTTATCATAAATGATTATGGATTCTTAAATGATGATAACTCAAGTACAATATATGAATAATTGTACTAATGAACGTAAAATGGAAATGCTACAGGTTCAACTCGCGAAGTTCATACTTATCCTTTAGGTATTGATAAGGGCAAAGCGATAGCAGGTTTGTGCTATTCACCTTAAGACCCCACATAAGGTCTTAAAATAATGATTTCCAACTTATACGTTTATGATATCAATATAATGAGATTATATCGTGAATGGTATCATATGATCATCATTGCATACGATCATTAAAACATCATTCATACATCATATCATGAATAATGCATACATAAAGGCATATCCATGACATATCACATAGAGGATATAAGGGAGAAAAGAAAGTGACATATAGAGTAATGTTCATTGATAGCGTACTGGGTCATACAATTATTATCGATTTCCTTGATGGAACCATATAGTATAGGTCCTTATTATGAAACCATAAAGAAATATTATGTTTCTACAAGAACTAAAGAATGATATAGTACCAGTACATAGAGAGAGGAAGCCATTACATAATTGTGCACAATCATACAGAAAAGAAATGAAATGTTACAGAAAAATCAGAGGGAGAGTGCTAGCATGAATGCATTCTCATAAACATACATTATCATTCATATATTATGAATGTATAATGGATGGAATGATGAATGCATTACAGTTGTGCTTATATAAAGTTGTACATAGAGTAATGATGTATAATATAGTATTTGATATAGGAAAAGTTACAGTGGATTTTTTTTTTTGGTATTTATTCCTATCTTTACATAGTATTCAATATGCATTTCTTATAGCAGCTAACGAGTGATGCTAAATAACATGATATGATACAGTTATACTATTTAATATTGGTTTATCATGATTTGACTTTAATATATTATTTATGATACGTGCTCATATCATTTACTTATTTTATAGCACCATTGAGTTTTATACTCAGCGTTTGTCATTTGATGAAAGCAGGACCATGACCTTCGGCTGAGAATTTAGGCTAACTAATCTACAATCAAGGGAGGTTGTAATTTTAAAGAATCTCATTCTCGAAGCAGTTTTGGACCAATGTAACATACTCAGTGGTGCGCTTGTATATGCAACTTATTATATTAACCTTAGCGGCAGTAATACTTATGTTATGAACTTTTATTGTGTGTAATATCAATACCACCTTATCATGTAACATTAAATACATATATCTGATATGATGGATGATGATATGAGTATGCATGAAAAATATAAGACATATTTTTAAGATAAAATGGATGCATACTATTATGTATTGATATTACTCATGTTTACATGTGTCATTAGATTATACATACATAATATTTGATATGACTAAATGCATAAAAAAATTTGATAGATCCCTTGTAGAATAATTAATGATTTCCTTTCTTAGAAGATTATTAACTATTATATGGGTGTATGTTATGCTAAGTTTGAGTGTGATATGTTTTAGTGGTATCAGAGCTAAGGTTAGCTCGACTTATGATTATTGCATGTGTGACTACTGCCTAAGGTTAATGAGTTACATAATAGGAGTATTGTTAGTCCTTACTGCTACTAACTATTTTGATTCATGTGTGTGTTTACAGATTAGATACTATGATAGATAGAGTCGTTATAGTTAGTGAGGAAGGTAAGGGTAACTTCAATCTATAAGAAGGTACATTGAAGGCTGGTGAGAGGGCAAAGGTTCAATAAGGACCCATTGAACAGGGTGAACAGGGAAAGAGATTACCTCCTATAGAATAACCAACTGCATTTGCTGTTGATCCTGTAGCTACACAATTTGCTTAGTTCCTTAGATGTTTACAAGGACAGGTTCTTACAGTGGTTCCAGCTCCACCTTTAGTAGTTCTTAGAGATGTATATAAGAAAAATTTCAAGAAGTTAAGAGCATACAGGGCTACTGATATTTCTAGGACTACTGATCCGTATATTACTGAGATGTGGCTAGAGAGGACCAGGAGGGTTCTACGACAGTTAGATTGTCCAGATTAAGTGAAGTTTGAGTATGTTATTTCTCTACTTCAAGATGATACATATGAGTGGTGGTAGACTATTCCACAGAGCACGATTGATCTACCACTATTGAACTAAGGTGATTTTCAAAGGGAGTTCAGACAAAAGTATGTTCCCTCAGCATATACAGATAAAAAATTGCATGAGTTCCTTAGCTTGAAATAGGGGAACATGTCCATAGTATAATATGAATGGGAGTTCACTAGACTGGATTATTACGCTACAAGTATTCTTAGCATGAGTCAGGATAGATATAAAAGGTTTGAATAGGGACTAACTCCTCGGATTAAAGCATTAGTATAAGGGTTCAATTATGAAGATTTCTCCACTTTGATGGCTAATGCTTTAAATTAAGAGCATATAATCAAGGAAGGGGAAGGTGTTAGAGCTGGACAGTTTCAGAGATCCTTTTAGGGAGCTAGTTTAGCATTCAATCGATGGGACCTAGACTGCAATTGCCTCGTTAAGCATAAAGTGAGAGGATTATAGGCCATGGTAGTTTAGGAGTTGGACTGAGTTAGTGCCATACTTGTGGTCATACTCAATATGGTGCTTACAAAGTTGGTATAAATTTGTGCTATAGATGTATTGGTATGGGACATTTTACATGAGATTTCACTATGCATCGAATTATGCCAGTATATACAATGTCTGAAGGTGGGTCATATCAGCAAAACCCACTACCTAGATTTGTTTCTGGTGCTTCCCAGAGTGGAGATTGTGGTAGAGGTAAAGGTCAAGACCGTAATGGCAAAGGCAGAGGTAGTAGTTAGGGGTCAGTGAATCAGTCAGTTGGGGCTTCTACTATAGTTTATAGTCTGAGATAGAGAGATGACTTGTAAGCCACTGATATTGTTATTAGTAATTTCCTTATTTCTAATCATGATGCTTTGGTACTATTTAACCCAGGATCTTCACATTCATACATAAATACTAATTTTGCACGATTGCTTGACATCAGATGTGAGGGGTTAAGATATGATATTGCAGTCTCTAGTCCTTTAGGTAAAGATATAATAGTTAACTAGATTTATAAGCAGTGTCCTTTTGTTATCTTTAGTAAGCACTTTTCAACTGATTTAGTAGAGCTGCCTTTTCAGAAGTATGATATCATTCTGGGGATGGATTGGTTGTCATAGTATCAAGCTGTCATGGATTGTAAATAAAAGGCAGTGATACTTTAGCATCCAGAGTATGCTATGATATAGATATGAGGTAATGTACCATTAGTGATTGCTTGTTTGATTTCAGCAATGATAGCATAAAAATTATTATTACAGGGATGTAAAGCTATATTAGCCTATGTTATGGATACAAGATTGAAAGGGGTACATATATCAGAGATACTGACAGTATGTGATTATCCTGATGTGTTTCCAGATGAGGTGCTAGGGTTACCACCAAAGAGAGAAATCGAGTTTGAGATAGAAACTTTACCAGGTACAGAGCATATTTCTATTACACCTTATAGGATGGCACCGACAGAATTGAAGGAGTTGAAGACTCAATTACAGGAATTATTAGACAAGGGTTTTATCTAGCTAAGTGTTTCCTTGTGGGGTGCACTAGTGTTATTTGTAAAGAAGAAAGATGGTACCATGAGATTATGCATTGATTATAGGCATTTGAATAAAGTAACAATCAATAATATGTACCCTTTACCTTGTATTGATGATTTATTTAATCAATTAACAGATGCGACCATATTTTTAAAGATAAATTTGAGGTCCAGTTACCATCAACTTTGGGTAAAAGAGAGTAGTATTCCAAAGATAACTTTTCAAACTCGATATGCTCATTATGAGTTTTTGGTGATATCGTTCGGTTTAACTAATGCACCAGTAGCATTTATGGTGGTGCTAATGAACTCTGTATTCAAAGAGTATTTAAATCAGTTTATGGTTATGTTTATCGATGATATATTAGTTTATTTGAAGAGTCAAAAGGAGCATAATGAACATTTGAGGATTGTATTACAGAAGATGTGGGAAAATAACTATATGGTAAAAAATTGAAATGTGACTTTTGGTTGGAACAGATGACCCTTCTTGGGCATTTACTTTCAGAAAAAGTTATCAGAGTTGATTTCAGTAAGATTGAAGCAGTGGTTAATTAGCAGACTCCAATAAATGTTAGTGAAGTCTATAGTTTCCTGGGTTTGGCTGGTTACTATAGAAGATTTGTTAAGGGGTTCTTGATGATTGCTACACCACTTACTACATTACTAAGGAAAGATGTTCCATTTGAGTGGACAGATAAATGTCAAAGAATTTTTGATCATTTGAAAGAATGTTTGACATAGGCTCCAGTGTTGACTTTACTGATGTCCGGGAAAGATTATGTAATATATAATGATGCTTCACTAAATAGGTTAGGTTGCGTATTGATGCAAGAATGGAAAGTGATTGCTTATGCTTTGGGATAATTAGCCACATGAGAAGAATTACCCTACCCATGACTTAGAGTTTGGCTGCAATTGTGTTTGCTTTGAAGATTTGGTGACATTATTTGTATGGTGAGAAATGCTACATTTATATAGATCATAAGAGCCTGAAGCATCTAAGAACATAGAAGGAACTAAATTTAAGATAAAGACATTGGATAGAACTAATTACAGACTATGATTGCATGAGAGACTACCATCCGGGAAAGGCTAACTTAGTGATTGATGCTTTGAGTCAAAAGATATTTATTGTGTTGCAATAATCACCAGTGATGCTAGTGTAAGAGATTCTACAACTGAATGCTATACTGACAGTGCAACCAGATTATGTCTTAGCTGGATTGCAATTACTAGTAAAGCCATATTTGATAGATAAGATTAGAGAGTGCATGGTACATGATGAGGAATATCAAAAGTTATTGCAGAAAGTGCAAGCTAGTAATACCATTATTTTTATGTTGGCTGAAGATGGTACATTGAAGCATGGTACACAACTATATATACCAGCTAAAGAAGATCTGAAGAAGTGAATTTTAGAGGAAGCTCACAGTTTAAGATATTCATATCACCCAGGGAGTACAAAGATGTATCAAGATTTAAAGCAATAATATTAGTGCATTGGTATGAAGAAAGATATAGCAAAGTACATGGCTCGATGCTTAATATGTCAATGAATGAAGGTAAAACACCAAGTACCTACAGGATTGTTTAATCCTTTGCCTATACCAAAGTGGAAATGGGATTATATAACAATGGATTTTATAACAGGTCTACCTTTAACACGAGCTAAGCATAATGTTGTATAGGTTATAGTAAACAGAATGACAAAGATAGCCCACTTCTTACCTGTATGGATGGACTATAGATTAGAGAAGTTAGCAGAGTTGTATTTACATGAGATTATATGATTGCATGGTATCCTAACATCCATTGTATCAAATAGAGATCCCCAATTTACATCTTATTTTTGGGAGAGTTTCCAGAGAGCATTAGGTACCAGAGTGCATTTTAGTACTACTTTCCATCCACAGATAGATGGGAAATGAGAGAGAGTAATTCAGATTTTAGAGGATATGTTAGCATATGTACTTGAATGGGAAGGTAGTTGGGATACATACTTACCATTAATTGAATTTTCATATAATAACAACTACCAATCTAGTATACAAATGGCTCCTTATAAAGCTTTATATAGCAGAAGATGCAGAACTCCTTTGCACTAGGATAAAGTTAAGGAAAGAAGATTGGTAGGACCTGAATTGGTACAACAGGCTAATAAGCAAGTAAAACTTATTAAAAGTCCACTAAAAGTAGTTTTAGATAGATAAAAGTCTTATGTAAATTCAAAGAGAAGAGATATAGAGTTCAATATGGGAGATAAAGTATTTTTGAAGGTATCTCCATGAAAGAGGATTATGGAATTTGGGCAAAAGGGTAAATTGAGTCCTCGATTCATCGGACTGTATGAAGTTTTAGAAGAGTGGGACCATTGGCCTATAAATTAGCTTTACCTCCAGATTTAGACAAGATCCATAATGTGTTCCAAGTATTAATGCTAAAAATATATTAATCTAACCTTTCTTATATTATTTTGGTTGACTTCATAAAGATACAACCTGATTTGTCCTACAGTGAAGAACCAGTAAAGATATTGGCCAGAGAAGTGAGAAAGTTAAGGAATAAATGAATTCCTTTAGTAAAAGTATTATGGAATCATCATTCGGGATAAGATGCTACTTGGGAACGATAATCGATGATAAGATAGTAGTACCCTCATTTATTTTCTATCAATTCAGGTTTGAATTTCAACTCAAAATTCTTTTTAGGGGGAGAGATTTGGTATATCCACATTCATAGCATCTTCATGGGTATGCATAATATACATGAATTAGGAAGCATGAATTAATGATGCATGAAATACATGAATGAGTTATGATTGATGAATGTTATGATATGCCTTATATGCTAATGAATATGTTATAAATGAAATTAATTCCATATGATATGAAATTCATGGAGAAGGAAATGGAAACAAAGTGAAAAGATGATTATAGAAGTGAATATGCGCTAAAGATGCAAATCGGGTATGCTTTTGTTGAATGCTTTAGATGAAGCTCTATAATGGAATTTATATGTGTATAATGAATTGGCATATTTAATATGTTATTATGTGATAAAGTATAGTTTAAAATGTATATATATATATATATATATATATATATAAGGTAAAGTAAAGTTATAATTAAAAATAAGTTAAGGTGCATTTAGGGGTATAAATGTAATTCACTAAAAGAGAAGGGTATTTTTGGAAATTTGAATTATGCATGTATGATAGGTGATGTGTGTTATGTATGTCATGAAGTGTATGACATAAAAATAAAAATAAAAGAAGGGATAGTTTATGTATTCAAACTTAGGGAAATCATAGCTTCCAAGGTAAAACTTTTATGTAGAATTTGATTTTCGTGCTATTTTTAGTTAGTTTTCATTGTATATATGATTATTATTTCTTATTAATTGTTGTAACTAATGTTTTATATGCATGTAGAATTCATCCAAGATAGGAATATGGAGTTTGTGCATGAGTTTTGATGAATTGATGTATGAAAATGAATAAAGAAGGTCATATATGTATGTTTGATGCATTTTGATTAAGTTTTGTGTATGGAATGAATTTGCATGAAAACCCTAGCCTAATTTGTATGAGAATGACTCTTAATAGATTATTCTATTTGTTCATGAAGTGAATAAGTTGATAAATTTTGAAGAGGAATAAGAAAAATGCATGAAAAGTGGATAGGAAGTAAGAAAGTGCAAGGAAAATAGTTGCTGCCCGATTTTTCACCTCATTGGAAATAACCTCTATAATTTAGTTTTAATTTATAAATCACTAAATTATATATAAATATGATGAATTATGGTGTTATAATGATGAAAATAAAGTTTTAATGCAATTGGAATGAGTTTACAAGTAATATGCATAAATGAATGTAATAGGGGCAGCATGTGTGTATGGTTGTGTATGGCTACTTTAGGTTGGATTTAAATGCATATTACCTGGAACATTTAACTTATAAGTGTGTATAAAATGTATATGTATGTTTGTATTTAGTTTGGTAAAATGTTGAAATAAATTCGATGTTTAAAAGAAGTGGTATGCATGATATATGCAAGTGCTTGCTAGAAATGGACCTTAAAAGCAAAGTTGGGAGTTTACGGTAATTGCATTTTGACTACCTTAATGTTATCCAAAAAAATTTTGTAATATACCATTTAAAATATCTTTGAATCTGTTTTTCAATGGTACTAGACTTGAAAAATTTTGAATACATTTGGATGGTCAAAAAAATCATATCATTTAGACTGTCCTATTTGAGTAGAAATTAGGTAGGAAACTTGGGTATACGGGCTTTTGCATTTTGATAGCCTAAATGAATTTTAAAAATTACAAGCAATAGCTCAAATTAAATATTATTGAGTCTATTTTCTAATGGTATAAGATTTGTTTATGTTCAAGGTCATTAAGTTATACAAAATCTCTAAGAAATACATAAAGGTACAAATGGTAAACATAAATTGTCAAGTTTGATAAATAACTTTTTCTTGCATACTCTAAATGCCTATATTTTGATAACTTGTTTATATGAAATTATATTTTCAAATAGGCATGAAAATGGGAAGTAAAATATGAAAGGATTCATGATAAAAATGACCAAATGAATAGTAATTGACCAAATGAATAGTGTAATTGACCAAATGAATAGTAACTTGTTATGCATGGTTTGGCTATTTAACGAGTGAGTGTTTAAGGTATCTAAACTTAATATTATACTTACCTAAGCCTTATAACTTACTATTATACCAAAGGATATACATGTAAAGGTATAAAATAAGATTAATGTAACATGCTTATATATGTTATATTAAGTCTTATAAAAACATACCTATTCTAAATATGTAATTTACATACTAATTTACAAATACATGATTTATATATGTAATTAGTTTTGAATGCAAAGGTGTCTAATGATATGTATATGAATATTGGCTAACCATATATGTATGACCCCTAATTATGAAGTGTAAAATGTTGTAAGATGGAATTATGTTTATATGCTTATTGTTAATCAAGGTTTAATAGTGGTTACTTATCATGAATGATTATGGATTCTTAAATGATGATAAATCAATTACAATATATGAATAACTTTACTAAATGAATGTAAAATGGAAATGCTACAGGTTCAACTAACAAAGTTCATACTTTTCCTTTAGGTATTAATAAGGGCAAAGTGATAGCAAGTTTATGCCATTCACCTTAGGACCCTACATAAGGTCTTAAAATAACGATTTCCAACTTATACGTTTATGATATCAATATAATGAGATTATATCATGAATGGTATCATATGATCATCGTTGCATATGATTATTAAAACATCATTCATACATCATATCATGAATAATGCATACATAAAGGCATATCCATGATATATCATACAGAGGATATAGGGGGGAAAAGAAAGTGATATATAGAGTAATGTTCATTGATAGCATACTAGGTCATACAGTTATTATTGATTCCCTCGATGGAATCATACAGTATAGGTTCTTATTATGGAACCATAAAGAAATATTATGTTCCTACGAGAACCAGAGAATGATATAGTATCGGTACATAGAGAAAGGCACCTAGTATGGAATTGTGCATAATCATACAGAAAAGAAATGAAATGTTATAAGAAAATCATAGGGAGAATGCTAAGCATGAATACATTCTCATAGCCATGCATTATCATTTATATATTACAAAAGTATAGTGGATGGAATGATGAATGCATTACAGTTGTGCTTATATAGAGTTGTACATGCAATAATGATGTATAGTATAGTATTTGATATAGGAAAAGTTACAATGAATTTTTTTTTAGTATTTGTTCCTATCTTTATATAATATTCAGTATGCATTGCTTATAACAGCTAATGAGTGATGCTAAAGAGCATGATATGATACAGTTATACTATTTAATATTGGTTTGTCATGATTTGACTTTAATATATTATTTATGATACGTGCTCATATCATTTACTCATTTTATAGCACCATTGAGTTTATACTTAATGTTTGTCATTTGATAAATACAAGACCAGGACCTTCGGGCCAGAATTTAGGTTGACTGATCTACAATCAATGAAGGTTGTGATTTTGAAGAATATCACTCTCGAAGCAGTTTTAGACCAATGTAGCATACTCCATGGTGTGCTTGTATATGCAACTTATTATATTAACCTTAGCAACAGTAATACTTATGTTATGAACTTTTATTATGTTTAATATTGATACCACCTTATCATGTAACATTAAATACACATCTCATATGATGGATGATGATATGAGTATGCATGACAAATATATGACATATGTATAAGATAAAATGGATGCATACAATTGTGTATTGATATTACTTATGTCTACATATTGTCGCACCCTAATTTTGGACCGGCTTTGATTCGGATCGATTCCGAGTTGATTCTAGCCCATTTAGGGTTCTTTCGGACCGTCCGGGGTCCTTTCAGACCGGGCTAGGCCCGTTTAGGGTTTCATTTAGCACTTTTGGGAGGATGTGCGATCGTATATGTCCCATTACACGCTGCATATGATCATGTGCGTTTGCATATGTTTCATTACACAACATGTGCGATCGAACATATTCCCGAGGGCAGACCTAATTAAACCCTAATCTGCCATTTGGCTTAAGGACCGGAATTTTTAGCGAAACCCTAGATTTCTGATAGCCGTCAGTAGCCGTCAGCAACCATTGGACACTCCAAAACCTAATTCTAATCAATCT
>CANYBF012697737.1:0-21987 GCA_948192965.1 Dalechampia spathulata | reverse complement strand
GTGCGAAAAAACTTAATTTTATATTTTTAGAATTTTTTTATTTATTCATCTGTTGATTTATTCTTTTCTGGATAGATATTTATTTAAGTCAATTAATTTATTTTATTTTTAAACAAATTTTGATTTATGATTGACCTTCATTTATTCATTTTTGAATGAGATGATAATTCAAAGTTCGATGAATTTTATAGATTCGAGGAAATTAAAATTCACCTTTGACCAAAACGTGAATTATTAAAAAGAATTACCAGTAAATTGTTATGAATGATTTGGGAATTATGTATGGATTGGTATGAGCCAGTTCGCAATATGCGGCCCCGATGAATCACCATGTCAGCAGTTGAACAAGTCAAGAAGTGACGTGGCAAAAGAACCGGCCAATAAGAGTAGTCCGGAGCTAAGTCCACGTCAACGTTGTTGGCCGTTAAATAATGAGATTGTTGTAGGCTTTCGTACCGTCAGTTTGTGATCAGACCATACGGACATATTATTTCAAACAAATAAAAATAAATAAAATAAAAACCCTCCCGACCTTCTCGATCTTTTCGGTTTCTCGGTGAGCCAACTTCCGTACCAATAAATCCCTCCTTCCTTTACAATATTCAACCATTTCCACCCCCATTTATCCACTTATATTAGTAATTATATTTAAATTTTCAACCCATTTTTGTTTCATAATTAGTCATTATAATATTCTCTTCATCTTTTTTTACTTATCATTTTTAAATATCCATACATAAATTAAGAATATTTTTTAAAATTTTATAATTTTTCTAAAATTTTTTTATTTATCTTAATTAAAATTTTCTTATAAAATTAAATATGTTGATCTCAATATCAAATTTATATTACAAAATTGTAAATAAAAATAAAAATATATTTAAAATCTTAAAAATTACATTGATAATTAATAATAGATTAAAATTAAAAAAGAATAAAATTAAAATTTACTTTAAAAAATTATATAAAATTGTGAAATAAATATTTTTTGTTAAAATGATAATTGGGAGTATAAAACTTAGTTTGATTAATTTTTTAAAAGAATTTATTTATTTTATAGATAAATATTAATTTTTAAAATAAATATAATAAAAATATAAGGGGTAGAAGCTTTTTGTTTAGTTTTATCTGTCATATAATTGAGTCAGTTATACGAGTCCGTAACTGGGAGGAGTTGAAAGATAGGGTTGCGGGAAGAATCCACCGTACACGTTGGAATGGCGGGGATGGGCAATGTCAACGGTCCAATAAAAAACCAATTTTGTCAAGCCATCCTTTTTCTGTCGCAAACAAAAAGCTAAACGTCATCGCCTCCTTCATTCGTCAACACCATTTATAACTCCTCCGACAATTCCCAAGCACAGAAAACAACACATCTTGAACGAGACAAGGATAGCAGAGAACAAAAAAAAACAAAAACAAAATGAAGCTTGTTTGGTCCCCAGAAAGAGCCCTGAAGGCCTATATTGACACTGTAAAATCAGTAAGCAAGGTTTTCGTTTTTCTTTTTCTAGATATCACTTTCATCCAGAAAGTTTCTTTTTTCTTGTTTGATCTTCGCTGTTCCTTTTTTTGTTTTTAATCTGGGTTTTTCTTTTTGGGTTGTGCTTTGCAGTGTGAGGTTCTTAGAGAATCCAGTGTTGCTGAGCTCGTTTCAGCCATGGCTGCTGGATGGAATGCGAAGCTTATTGTAGAAACATGGTCTCAAGGCGGAGTTTTAACTACAAGCATCGGCTTAGCTGTCGCTAGTCGCCATTCGGGTGGAAGGCATGTTTGTATAGTACCGGATGAAAGATCAAGAACGGAATATGCAGAAGCTGTAGAAAAGGCTACTGGGATTTCACCAGAAATCGTGGTCGGAGAACCGGAAGGAGTTATGAAAAACTTGGAAGGGGTAGACTTCATGGTTGTGGATTCGAGACAGAAGGATTATGGAAGTATACTGAGGCTTGCAAAGCTAAGCAGCAGAGGTGCAGTTCTAGTTTGCAAGAATGCAAATTCAAAAGCTACGAGTTTTAAATGGAGAAATGTTCTTGAAGAAGGGTCGCGACGGATTGTCAGGTCGGTGTTTCTTCCGGTAGGGAAGGGGCTTGATATTGCGCATGTTGCTGCAAGCGGAGGAGATTCTTCAGTGAAGAAGGGCGAGAGAAGATGGATCAAACATATAGACAGGCTGTCAGGGGAGGAGCATGTCATCCGTAAGTAAATCCAGAAGGGAATAATCAACTGAGTCATTTAAGCCTTAGATTTTTTACTTCTTTTCTTTTTTCTGTTTTGCAGAATATTGTAACTCGGTTATTTATGGTCTTCCTTTCTCCCTTTTGTCTTAAAAGCAACATACCTGTACATAGATACTAATTGTACGCTTGACAAAATATTTGCTTGTAAAAGCTATATTATAGGTTACTTGGCCGTAGGCCAAGCTTTTGGCTGACCACCATCTTTCATAATGATTACCAATGAGCACTACCGTAATCGGAAATCTGAATCGGCGAAATCAGAAATTCTTCTGTTGCAGGACTTATTCGCGGTTAAAATTTTTTTGCCCGTCCCATGTAGGATTCTGTATGTTAAAAATTAAATCCAGATATCCTTGTTGCTGCTACGAATTGAAGGACTGAGGATGTGCAATTTGTCATTTCCAATCTATTTTCCGATTTACGTCGGTTGGCGATTCAGTTTTAACTTTTAATTAACATGACACATTAAACGATTTATCTCGAGATTTTTCATCATTCTTTCTTCGCTTACAACTCGTATTTAATCTGTCATCATCACCCTGCTCAAATAACAACCACGGACATAACATCTCGTTGTGATTTATGTTTATAATACAGTAGAACGCAGAATACTAATGAACAAGAACTCACAAAGTTCAAACAAAAACCAGAGGGTAAAATGTAAGATATAGACTTGCGAGTGATGTTGTTCCAAATCCAATAATGCTATCCATAGCATATAAAAAGAAAATGTTCAAGCGCATTCCAGTTTGAGATAGTATGACAGCTGCCGGGTTTTGTTCCGGATAAGGATTTTGCAAAGTTCAGAATGTTGGGTAACCTAACATGACTCAATTATGAAAGATAATACCTTCTAAAACCATTGCTGTCACCACTATTTAACGTGATCTATTTCCAGACTACTCGAGCGCAAATGCCTCAACAAGCTCATTCAAGAATCTCATTCATCTTCTCAACAACTTAATCTCTCGCTTCCCCCCGTGAATATCCACTCTTGTCTTTGACATTTGATGTGCCTTTCGTCCTTCTAGCATGCTGCACTTGAGGAAAAGCTAACCTCTCTTGACCATAATCTGGGACAGCTGTTCTCGTTTGCTGCTTGTGCCCCGTGGATGGAAGCGCCCAGCCTCTTTGGCTTGCCTGTCCACCGCCAATAGCAGCCCCTATAATCCACCACAGCTCAGTTACGTAAAATGAACTACCATCAAAATTCAAGCTAATGTTCTATTGAAATATCTAAAGCCTATGTAGGTAAGTAGCTACGCCTTAATAGTTGTTAACATGCAAGCTCACACATGACCCAACATAACATCTACAAAAACTTCATTCTATCAGCAACTAGCAGGTTGTGAAATTTCAGTTGCACGATATTTTACATCAAACATTGTATTTAGAGGTCAAAATTCCAATACTATCATCATCTGTTCACGCAACTTTCAGAATCTTAACAACATATGGGTTTACTGGTTCAATTCCTTGAGAAGTTCACTTCACTTGTAAAGAAATATTTATCCCAAATGAATTGTAATGGATGATTTTAGTATATAAGCTTTAAAGTTCATTTAAACTGAACACAATTGTTTGAGATTTATAAATGAATTGCACCAAATTTATTGAATTCATTTGAACCAAGACTACCTTAATATCATTGACATGATAAATAACATGCTAAATTTATTGAATTGCACGATTCATCCCTGCTCTTACCATGATAAATAACATGCGACATAATGTGCAATATCCACTCCACAAACAAATATCAGACAAAAAGTGCAGCAAACTACTTGGCCAATATCAGTCCAAAATATAGCAAAAATACTTGAAGCAAGCTGATCATACAGCAATTCTTCCAAAAAAATTAGCATCCAAATCATGGGAAAAGAGAACAAAATGTCATAAAATGAGAAACAACTTTCTTAGCTAATGAAAATGCAACTAGTCGAGATTCATCAGGCATGTAATGAAGACAGGCAAACACAAGATGAACATGGAATAAATCAAAACAATCTTTACCTATATTATCATGGCCACCGAGATTTCCAGTCCATCCAGGCAGAGACTGTTTAGCTTTTCCTTTCCAAGCTTCTTCAAAACCAGCAAGCTCACCTAGCAAAAGACAATCCAAAGCTCTATATTATCCCTCAAGAATGCAATGGATCAACAATGAAAAAATGACATATAATGACTGTATACCTTCATGAAGGTTATGCAATGTCTGCTTTGCATCCACCTTACCATCTGAGTTAAGCTTCCTAGTAAAGGTGTGACCCTAAAAGACATTCAGTTAGGAAACCCTCGATCATTCATGTCCATATATACCAAAAATTCACGAATGTAGCTGAAGTCAAATCAATAGTAAACAAAAATAACCAGAAAATTAAATATAGACCTTATTGTAAAGTCCCCTAGAAATCCTGTGAGTTGCTTCCCTCGTACTTGTGTCAGCTTCTTTGCTTTCTTCAACTGTCACCTGTTCCATAAAGGCTGGAGTATAACAAAACAAAAGCAATCTACAAGCGGAAATATTCCAAAACGAAAAAAACGAAATAATAAAGAGAACATTGCTGTGCTCACTCCGTCACTGCCTGCTCTCCTAGTCGTGGATGAACTATAGTAAGCTCCATTAGCACCACCATATGTGACAGTAGAACTCTGAAAACTAAAGCTTTGAGTTTGCGGCTGGTGCTGTGCAGCATTGAACTGGTTATGGCTATTTCTATACTGGATGTGCTTACTCTTTCTCTCTGCATCAAAAACAATTTTGCTGAATAACAAAGATCATAGCACAAAAGGTGATCGCTACAAAACGCAAAGTAAATATGTATCTCACCTTTGACTCCATCATCAGGGTCCTCAACAAAAGGCTCTTTGCTTGGCCTACCATGTTTTCTAGGATTCTCTTTCTTGCTATTATCAGTTGTCTCTTTCTCATCATCAGAGTTTAGTTCCTCAATAATAGGCCCCCTAGACCTCATGGGCGGTTCTAGAGATTGATACTGCATAAATGGAGACGGAGGCATGGGAGCGAACGAGCTACCATTAGAACCAAAGAAGCCTGACTCAAACATTCCTCCAAAAGGACGTGTGAAGAAAGGATCATCAAATGGGTTCCTTCCGCCAAAAAAGCTAGGCATCAAACTCCTGTGATCCCCAAACCCACCATCGAAGCCCCCGAAACCACCAAAGGGATCACCGAAATTCCCAAAGGCATCACCAAAACCAACGAATGGGTTCCTGCCTCCTCTTCCTCCTTGCATTTTCCCTGCAATTATATCCCCTGCAAAAAAAAAAAACATTAAAAAAAAAGTCACAACTCGCACTAAACAGAAAACCAGATTGTAGCAGATAAACAATTTTCTACTTGCACAATACACCAAGTAGTAGACCGCCTACAGGTATTCCAAAACTTAAAATCACTAAGCAGCAGAAACTGTACCATAATCCTACATAAACCAAAAACGAGAACACATTCTGTATTTTTCTTAATGCTCTTAGATCATCTCAAAGGAAATCGTTGATCATTAGCAAAAGAAGAAAAAACGATCAATCTCAATCCGACACTTCACACTAAACATAATTAATCAACAAACTATTGAACAAAACACAATCCCAATAATAAGCAACCCAACATGCCACTCAAAGCAACGTAAAGAGAGAGAAAGACCAACTACCTACGAAAAATTAAACAATTAACGAAGATAATAATCGAGAGAGCTTAAAACCGCTAACCGCCAGAATATAATACTGATTCCTTCAAGTACAGTGGTCAGGCTACAGCTTATCGGTGTTTGATAACGGAAATGCTTAACAGCTTCTCTGGCTCAAGTTCATGGGAGGGGAAAAAACTGTCGATCAATCAAGAATAGAGTAAAGTTCTGGGCTCTGCAGGATTAGTCTGGAATGTTTCTGTTTTACTGGTGAAGATTCACACGTGTGACAAAATTTCATCACAATTCCCAAATTACCCTTCACATCAGGCCAAATTAAGTCGGTAAAAGTTGGTGCTGTGTGTCTTCTTTTATATGGGCTCTGTTCGGTTCTAGCTAAAGAGATTCGTGCTGGGCTTTCATTTATCTAACCAAATTTCTTACATTTTCTAAAACCTCTCTCGTTCTCTCCACCGCCACGATACACGACGGCCATCTCTTTTTAGACAAACATAGCCGTCCAAATCAACATCTTCAAAATCAAATTCGTATCTCCAGATTAAAAAAGTCCTCCATTAAAGTCCTTTTTGAATTTTGATCGATTTGTTTTCGTTTTGTTGTTTTTTGTCTCTTGAATATTCTATTCGTGTATGATCTCTTCTTATTTCTTCTTTTTTTTTTCATGTAGTTTTTAGCTGTTGCTGTATTTAGCTTTCTAGCTTTTGGAAACTGCTCATCTCTTGTGTTTCGTCATAATTTTTTCACGTTTTGATTTAATTCTGGGAAGCGGAACGAGACTTCAAGGCTAATTAACATGGTTAGTCTTTTATCCTTTTAGTTTCTCTTCTTTCGTCAGTTTATTTATTTTTTTCCGCTAGTTTCATTTATTATAATTATCTCTGGTATTTTCTTTCATGATCTTATCACTTCTTTGATTATGCTGTTTCATTTCAAGTCTTTTTTGTTAATGAATTTAGTTGAGCTTGCATGATTATGGTGTTTGTTATTTGTTAAAGCTTTTAACTCGGAATTTTTTTTAATTGCTGTTAGGATTCAGCAAGGGATCAATGTAGCGTGCTGGCTGTTACAGATGATGCATTGCTTACAGTAAGTAGAGTTATGAATGCGGTTAGGGAGCTTCTTAATGAAGGCGCTGAGCAATGTGATCCTCAAATTATCACTCAAGCATCTTCTCTAAGTACTTCTCGTTTACCATTCTTCTTTTTTTTTTTGTCTCTGCTTTATTTGTTACTGAAATGCGCCTCTATACACAAGCATATACTTATTTTTGCGTTTTAAGTGTTTCTCGCGTGTAACATTGAACTAAGATGTAATTGATGCCTCGGTTATTTGTAATTGCACGACTCGAAACTATCTTTTTCGTAGTAGCTTATTATTTTCTAGCTTATTCTTGAATATATTTGTACTGTGATTCTGTCTTTTTTATTTTGCATTCAGCAAGGTCATTTTAAAGTATTTATTCTTAACTTCTCTTAGGTAAGTTGCCAGTAGACTCTTCATCTGTGGACATCGTTGTTTCCATCTGCAGATCGACCCAGTTTCCAAGTGATATCCTGTTTGAGGATATTTCTCGAGTGTTGAGGTCTGGTGGGACAATTTTGATTTGCAAGACTCTTCAATCTGTTGCAGAAGAAACAGATAATGTTAGTATTGACTTTCCAACATCAAGCTTTTTTGTCCTGGCTTGATACCACCCTGATGTGCTTTTTGCAGGCAATTCTTGCTCTTGAGCGCAAGCTGCTATTGGCAGGCTTCTTAGAAGTCCAACATCTCCAGTCGACAGTTGGAGATCCTGGAGTTGGTCAATCTTTTGCAGTGAGTTCTATTTGCTTCTTGCAATTAACAATATATATAAAATTCAATTTGTTATCCTTTCAAGTATCTGCTGATGATTGCTGCATTTTAAACATTCTGATATGGATTGGATTCTTCTCTCTTGATTGGCTTCCCATCTTATTGAATTGTACTTAAAGAATCTAGGTTTTGGTGGTGCATCTTGGGTGGATGACTTATAGCAGCATGATTAATGATGTATTGGAAAATTAGTTCTTGCTGGAGAGTAACAGCAAAATGCCGACTTGTTTCATAAAACAATGATGTCGTCATCTTAACTTAGGTGCTGTACTGATATTTTGTTTAGTTTTGGTGTCCTTATTTTTTATTACTTATATTTTATAGTCAAAGGCTAAGAAGCCTTCATGGAAAATTGGTTCATCCTTCGCCATTAAGAAGTCCACAATAGGTTCAGTCAAGATGCAGCTTGATGATGATCTGATTGATGAGGACAGTCTGCTGACAGAAGAGGATTTAAAGAAACCTCAAGCAGCACCTGGTCAGATATGAAGCTCAACATTTGCACAGTTTTACAATTCCTTTTTCAGTTACAAATGTAATTGACCCTACTGTTTCTTTATGAAGTTGGTGATTGTGAAGTTGGAAGCACCAGGAAAGCTTGCAAGAACTGCACGTGTGGGAGAGCTGAGGCGGAGGAAAAGGTGAAGTTAGGACTGACAATGGAGCAATTGAACAATCCTCAATCAGCTTGTGGCAATGTATGTTAACTTTTACTTGTCTAAAAGTGCTTAGTCGGGTATAATTATAGTGGGGTTAACGTTGTAGCTGGTCATCATACCGATCAAAGTAAGGCATCTTCGTATGCTGTGCAGCTGCATTAGGAGGCCTAATTTTAACCTTCGATTCAGTTACTCACGATGTTGTGGGTTTGAAACCAAGTTGTCTAATTTATTCATTTTGTTATTCAAAACGCAGTGTGGATTAGGAGATGCTTTTCGCTGCAGTACATGCCCTTACAAGGGTCTTCCACTATTTAAACTTGGGGAAAAGGTGCATAAAAGAATGGACCTTAGCTCTCGGATTCTCTCACATATACATGTATAGTCATGCATGGAGCTAATTTTGTGCATCTCCTTGCAGGTGTCGCTTTCAGGGAACTTCCTTGCGGCTGATTTCTGAATATGATAAAGTTGCCTTGAATATTAGCTCGCGAGTTGCAGTTTCTAGAAGGCTTGTTATAGGCTCACTTAAATGACGGTTTATTTTTGGGATATTTAATTGTTGTTTTACGGGTTCATCTATTTCGTTTGCGATTTATGTGGTAGACATCCTCTGAACTTCATATCAATCATGTTGATTTAATAAGCAACTAGACAACTGTCTGCTTCTGTTTATATATTCTCCTCCTCTTCTCTGTTCTAATCTGTCATGTCATCATCATCGTTGGTTGTCATGATAATATTGAAAATTAGTGGGTGACGATCATTTTTTAGCTTATCAGTCTTAAATGCATGCTATGTTTGTTCAGTAAAGTATCTTGCCGGGCCACCTTTACGGCAAAATAATTTTGACCGTGTCGAGTGGAAGGGCAAAAGGAGAAAAAGAGATGACATCCGTAGACTATTATTAATAGTATATAATTTGTTTTAATGAATTTTAAAAAGATTAATATTTTTTAATTTAATTTTTGATTTATATATTTTTCAAAAAAAATCATGTTAGGTAATAAGATTGTTGATATGAATTCCAACAAGATTAAGATTTTAAATCATATTTAACAAGTATTAGCTAGAAAATTATGTTTGTATAATGGAAGATATTAGATTTTGATGGATTATCAATTTATTTCTTTATAAATTAGAATTATAGATTAAATAATAATTTTAAGTGCAATTTCTTACTAATTCTTGGCACAAATTATAACCTCCTATATATCCAAAATAGTGCATCATTTATTTATTTTTGTTTATCTAGTAAAAATGAAATATTTATCAAAAAATATTATTTTAATTTTGTAAAAGTAAATTTAAATATTATTATTTTATTAACTTATTTTATGAGATTTTATTTTTTTATTTAAAAAGTAAAACGAAAAAGAAGGATATTATGGTAATATCAAATTTAATATTTTATTGTTTTGACTTATTAAAAATTGAGAATTACACTTAATTAATTTATATTTTATTTTTCAACGTTATTAACAAAAATATAAATAAATAAAATTGAATTTTATTTTATTTTATTTAAATTATTTTTATTTATAACTTATACAATTCAAGTTAAGCTTTCTAATATATTACGAGCTTAAACAACTTTAATAAATATAAATTATATTATTTTATATTTTTGAAAATAAGAAGTTATTTGTTAGATATAAGATTTAGGAAAAGTGAACCTTGGTTATAAATCGAACACCTGTTACCTGTTTCACAAGGATTTTCATTATTAATAAAATATTATATTTTATAAATATTTATTATTTAATTATAATATTTAAATTAAATAATATATTTATATAATTATAAATCTATAAATTTTTTATATAAATTAATTCATAAATTTAAATAAATCAAATATTATACAACTTAAATTTAATTTATTTATTAAATTATTTTAAAAATTTAAATTAATTTTTATAATATTGAATTTGGAACTTATAAATGAATTTAACTCCAAATTTTAATACAATAAAAATTTTCCAATACAATCGTCTCTCTCTGCATGTCAAATCCAACTTTTCTCCAACAGCAATTTTTGCTCCGCTTGTGTAACGGGGAGAGGCCTCTGATTTCAGCATAATTACTAGGGTTTGGGATTTGCCCTTCTTTCCTCGCGCAACTCGATTCTCTTTCGCACTCTACACTGTACGTATTCTTAGGGTTTTCTTTTACTGTCTTTTAATTGCTTTTTATTAGATTTTTTTAAGACTTCAGTTAGCACGGTTGGTTGCTATAGAGACATTAACTTGAGTATATTATTGAATTTATTCTTTTAGAGCTTTTCTTGAGGGGCTTATGCCCTTATTAGCGTCGTGTTGTCGGTTATTCGAGAATTTACAGTAGACTTTGGCTGTTTAATTATTTATTTACCTGTTCAATGTGATTATTGGCTGTCGTGTATTGACTGTCAGGATTTTTGGTTGTTAATGGGTTTTGATTTTGTTTGCTTAATGTGATTCTTGGTTTTTGTTTGCTGATGTTTAGTAAGGTTAAAGTAGGAAGCAGAACCTAATACTTTCTACAATATGTTGCATAATTGTTGTTTCGTTACTCTCAATTTAGCTTAAGTGTCTGATTGCTCATTCAGCATTCATTCGACAGGTTTTTTGATTAGTAATTCTAAATACAATGATTAGAGAGAGGGAAAGAGATAAAGTGCAACTCCTTTCGTTATGTGCATTCTAATTTTATCACGTTTTATTTTTGTCAATTTGGTGCCGATATCTGTAGGTGTTCTTTATTTTTTAATCAATAAACATGTATCCCGGTGTTTTAATAATTTGCCTTCTGTTTTTGATCATTGATCATGTGCGGGATATATTTTAATAAATTTATCTGTGTTTTCGGTTAGAATTTTACAACACCATGGAGCGCCGGACAATTGAACTAGATCAAGGATGGGATTTCATGCTGACTGGAATCAATAAGCTCAAGAGGGTTCTGGAAGGAGGACAAGAGCAATTCAGCTCAGAAGAATACATGATGCTATACACGTACTTCTTCCAGCTGTTAATTTATTTTAATCACTTGTTATGTATTTATATTTAGTTTTAACTCAGGTCTGCTTATGCTCTACAGGACTATCTATAATATGTGTACCCAGAAGCCCCCTAATGATTATTCTCAGCAGCTTTACGACAAGTACAGAGAGGCTTTTGAAGAGTATATCTATGCAATGGTAGAGATTTGATGCAATGTTGTTTTTTCTGACAATTATAACTGGATGTCATGCTGAATATTACTTTTTTCTTTATATATTATGTTGATAGTGGACACTTATCTGCTACTGTTTCAAATTTATCGGGTAGATTAGTTTGTGGTTGTGATTTTTGGTGACTGGGTTGGATGTCGCAGACTCTTAGTACATCCTGGGTGCATAATTTCCTAGTATTAGTTATGAATCGGTTCATTGTTTTCTGACTCCGTGATTATCTCATGCCCTCAATAACATCTGTGCCTCATTTTTTTTTTCTGAATCAGGTACTGCCATCTATAAGGGAGAAGCATGATGAGTTTATGGTTATGGAGTTTGTGAAAAGATGGTCTAACCATAAAATTATGGTTAGGTGGCTGTCACGTTTCTTCCATTATTTGGACCGCTACTTTATTGCTCGGAAGTCACTTCCTGCACTTAATGAAGTTGGGCTAACTTGTTTCCGTGACCTGGTCCGTTATGTCCTCAAATATCATGATATTCTTTTCATTGTGTGAAGAGAGCCTTATACTGCTGTTAGCATTAGTTCAGCATCTTATTGTTTTTCCTGGATCGATTCTTTCACTATCTGATATACGTGAATGGTTCTGTTATCTATTTTTCCTGTTTAGGTCTATCAAGAAGTGTGTATTAAAGGAAGAGATGCTGTGGTTGTTCTTGTAAGTTACTAATTTAACTAAATTTATTTTTATTACTGTTCCCTATAGATCTTTGACCTTTTTTTTTCTGGAGACCAGATTGATAAGGAACGTGAAGGCGAGCAGATTGACAGGGCGTTGCTGAAGAATGTTGTCGATATTTTTGTTGAGATTGGAATGGGAGGAATGGAACGTTATGAAGAAGATTTTGAAGCAAGCATGCTTCAAGATACTGGATCCTACTATTCTCGTAAAGCATCAAGCTGGATACTCGAGGATTCCTGTCCGGAGTATATGTTGAAGGCAAGTACTTCTCTCTACTAACCTGCATAGTTGTTTAATGAGTAATCTTTGTGATCCTAACATTTCCAATGAATGGCAGGCTGAGGAATGTTTAAAGAAGGAGAGGGAAAGAGTTTCTCATTACTTGCATTCAAGCAGTGAGTCAAAGTTAGTGGAGGTGAGTATGTTTCACTCTAATCATGATTGAATCTGTAGGCAGCGATCTTTTCACCATTGTCTGTAAACCTTTTATTATTATTCTATACCAGCTAACTTGAATAAACTGTTTTTTATTATTCAATAAGTTTTTTATCTGTTATGTGAGGATGGCTGTTTTTATCGTAATATTAAAGCTTTGTATTTTGTTTATAGAAAGTTCAACATGAGTTGTTGGTGATCTATGCAAACCAACTGCTTGAAAAGGAACATTCTGGATGTCGTGCATTGCTTAGAGATGATAAGGTATATTTGGGTAGCATTATCTGATCTTATTCAAATTTTGTTGATTCCTCTGTTTGTTCTTGCTATTTATATGGATGCAATGTTGAGTTCAGTCCAACGCTCTCTGCCCTTGGAGTTTATACAAATCTTATTCATCACTCTTCATTCTTGTCGCATCATCATAAATGATTATCTATTTTGATTCTTTCATACAGGTTGAGGATCTTTCAAGAATGTATAGGCTTTATCATAAAATAACCAAAGGTTTGGAACCTGTTGCAGCTGTTTTCAAGCAGGTTGGATGGTCTGTGTGTTTAAGGTTGTTTTCAAACGGTTGCTTTTACATATTTCTGAGTTTCTGACTCTTATAACAGCATATCACTGCCGAGGGTACAGCATTAGTCCAGCAAGCTGAAGACACATCAAGTAATCAGGTAAACAATTATGATTTGCTGTCTTGCAACTATTTTCTATAATATGTGTTTGGCAGATGTTCCCATTCTTGCATATCTATAGTTACTTGAAATGTTTGAGCGGAAAGACTTTTGGAAGGGAGATATAAATTAACAAAAATTGAAAAAGAAAATCGTAGCTGGTGAGGTTCATGTTTTCAACTTGTTTGTGTTGGAGGGAAGGGAATTACCAAATGTTGTTTCCTTAATGTAGAGAGGTCACAACATGTGTGTGTGTTTTTGTTCATTAATTTTTGCTGCATTAAAGTATGTGCTGATGAGCTATGTTCTGACAAATATGTGCTTCTACAGAATGCAAATGGTGGTGTACAGGAACAGGTGAAACTTTGCAACTCATATTTTTAAGATATCTGAAGATCATCGTTGAGGAAAATAATTGATTTACTAGTGTGGTTTCAGGTCCTTATCAGAAAGATAATTGAGCTTCATGACAAGTATATGACATACGTGAATGATTGTTTTCAAAATCACACATTGTTTCATAAGGTCTGGCATTTGTGTTTGAGTCACCATTTTGATTATCTTAATGTGGTGTAATCAATTTGTCCAAGTGATCTCTATTCATTTAATCTTTTGATGTTCAATAGGCCATGAAAGAAGCTTTTGAGGTATTCTGTAATAAAACAGTTACTGGCGTTTCAAGTGCAGAACTACTTTCAACATTCTGTGATAATATCCTTAAGAAAGGTGGAAGTGAGAAACTGAGCGATGAGGCTATAGAAGAAACATTGGAGAAGGTGCCATACCAAATTTTTATTGTGTAAATTGTTTAATTATTGTGTTTAGGTAGCCTTTTGAGCTTCTGAGGGTTATTGCAAATTTTGATTCTTGTCCCATATATGGTGGGTTTTACAGGTAGTGAGGTTGCTGGCATATATCAGTGATAAGGACCTTTTTGCTGAATTCTATAGGTAAATTCTTTTTTTAATAGGTGTTTTTTGGTCTTCTTCTATTCTGTGTACCCATTTTGTTTTCTTTGGCTGTTGGACAGGAAGAAGCTTGCTCGCCGTCTTCTTTTTGACCGAAGTGCTAATGATGATCATGAAAGGAGTATTCTGACAAAATTGAAGCAACAGTGTGGTGGACAGTTCACCTCAAAAATGGAGGGGATGGTGAGTCTACTGTGGTTCATCGTATTTATTTCTGTCCAGGAAACTGTGGTGGTTATTTTGACTTGACTTTCCTTCTTTAGGTCACTGATTTAACGCTGGCAAGGGAAAATCAGACGAGCTTTGAGAAATATCTTTGCAATAACCCGAATGCACATCCTGGGATTGATTTATCTGTCACTGTTCTCACTACTGGATTTTGGCCAAGTTATAGATCTTCTGATCTCAACCTTCCTGCAGAGATGGTAAGCATCCTTTGCCTTCTAGATCTTCTTGTCTTTTGTATACTCTGAACTTTGAGGGAGGATAAACTGTTTTTCTTCACTTCTTTCGCTCTCTCGTTTTTTATCTTCTTTCAACTAGCTCCCTCCTTCCCTTTAACACAGGCTCATTTATCTTCTCCATTCTTCTTAGATCATAATTTACTTTTCCCTTTTTCACGATTATTCAATTTGTTAGTTTCCTGATGTACCCCTATTTAACGTTCATCCTTGTGAATAAATTACCATTAATTTAGTAACATAAGTTTTGTGGTATTCGTAGAATAATGTGGAGCTTAAATGTTATAGAGAAAGACCATAACTATATTTTCTTAATCAACGCAAAATTTATGAGCTATATGTGAGATGGTGATGGTAATTGTTTGAATGTTCTTTTTCAGGTCAGGGGTGTTGAGGTTTTCAAGGAATTCTATGACCAAAAAAGCAAGCACAGAAAGCTTACATGGATCTACTCGTTAGGGTCTTGCCATCTTAATGTAAAATTTGAGCAAAAACCTATTGAGCTGATTGTGTCAACTTACCAGGTATATTGTACATGATAGGGACTTGATCCACAGTTAAGTTATTGGATCGGAAATGTTTAATTCCTACCGTGGTATTGATGTCTATATTTCTACAGGCTGCTATTCTACTTCTTTTCAACACTTCGGATAGACTCGGTTATTCTGAGATTATGACCCAGTCAAATTTAACCCATGATGATTTGGTTAGGTTGCTCCATTCCTTGTCCTGTGCCAAGTATAAAATCCTTCTTAAGGAACCAAATACAAAGAGCATTTCCCAGACAGACTGCTTTGAATTTAACCACAAGTTCACCGACAGAATGAGAAGAATCAAGGTACTGTTTTAACTGTGTTTTTATTTCTCTAATGGTTGCATAGAGCTGATGTTTGACGCTACTGTTCATTGGAGATCTCAACATTTCAAATATCCATTTGCAGATTCCTCTTCCTGTGGTAGATGAAAGGAAGAAAGTTGTTGAAGATGTTGATAAAGACAGGAGATACGCAATTGATGCTGCTATTGTGCGCATAATGAAGAGTAGAAAAGTTCTGGGCCATCAACAATTAGTCTCAGAATGTGTTGAGCAGTTGAGTCGCATGTTCAAGGTACAGCACACACTTCGTCTCAACTTCTTATTGGCAAAAATGGTAGTCTTGAGGAACTATGGTTGCTGACTACTTTTGCGTATTCTGGATTTGATCGGTTTATTTATTTGTGTTCTTTTATGATATTCCTTTATTATTATGTGGTGACGATGGAGTTAAATTTGCAGCCGGATATTAAAGCAATTAAGAAGCGAATGGAAGATTTGATCACCCGAGATTATTTGGAGAGAGACAAGGAGAATCAAAACATGTTCAGGTACTTGGCATGATTAGGAGTACAGTTGCTTGTGGTGGGCGTCCTGTCAAACATGACCACTTATTATTTTTTTTCACTTAAATTTAGAAGAGTAAAGTCGATTAATTAACCTGCCAATTATTTAAATTGCTGTAAATGATGTGGTCCCAGTGCCTTAATTTCAGTGATAATGCTAATATTTAGAACAGTATCAACCAAACTTTTGGAGATCTTTGAGGTATGTGATCATTCTTACCTTGTCTTGGAGGAAAACGAGAAATTGCTTATACATGTACATGAAAAGTCGGAATTTCTTTGAATTTGCCGACGTTTCTCGAGGCACTTGGACTGGTTAGCGTAAGAATAAGCGAGTTTATCGTTTGAAGGTTATGTCATGTTTTGATTATTAGCCGGCAGACTTCTTCCGTTGGACCTGATGCTCTTCTGCCACCAATACCATTCAAACTTTTTGATTAATTTATCTTTAATTTTCCTCTTAATATGATAAAATTCATCAATTCATTCCAACTAATTATTTTCAATTTAAAGATCAATTTTCCCTTAAATTCAAATATTAAATATCGTGATCACATATAAATCTCATCTCATGTATTAACCTTTGTTTTACAATTCTTATTTAAAGCTTGGCTGGAGATTGATGTTATTTAACTGATATAATGACAAGTTGGGAATTATAAGAAAGTAGCAAATATAAGCATTGAACACTGCTTCCTCCTCCAATGAGGTGTTTATTAAGGAAAAACAAGTCATTAAAATGTTGATTTAAGAGTTCGATCTTGTTTGGAACATAAAGGACACACATGTACACAAAAATCAATGGCTCTCCCTTCGTTAACATTATCGACCCGTACAATAATCTTACGTTTTAAGGCATCCATTTAACGATTTTCCATTTTTAATTTATATTACATTAATTTGACTTGATCTGTATACAACAAGTATACCCTTGTACAAGATGCTCAAGCCATAAGAAAGGTAGTGAAGTAAGGAATGCCATGTTGATATACGGTTTGCACCTGACGCCACATGCAACTAAAGCTGCTGAAGCTCGTCTAAATCAGGTCTCGTAGGAAACTCGAGACCTTGGAGAACTGACATTCTTCTCAAATCATCTTCTGAATAAGCAGGAATCAGCCAATACCTCTTGTCCATTCCAAACACCTGATTTCAAAAACCACCATGATCAACATTATTGTATTTTCAATGGATTGCCATGCGGTACTACGTGTATTCCTCGAGAATAATTTTCACACTGGAAGAACATAACATATAGAAGTGAACCAAAAGGGTACTTGTCATTGAAATGTGAAGAAAATATATAACCTGTTCAAAGTTTTTCTTCCGACCGAGATTGTAACGCCATTTAGGATCAGCTTTCTTCTCATATGCCTGAACATGAGACAATTGAGAAAGCAAGGATTTTTCAGTGAAAGCTTTTATTAAAATTACAGACAGACACATACAGTAAGAAGCATCACCTCAATGGTGCTGGTATTGGCTAGTACCAATGATATGTGCATTATTAGGAAGCCCATAATACTCAAGGCAAAGGATAAGTTCAGTACTGCAGAAAGTTGTAACAATAAGAATATGAAACATCTAAATTAACAAGATAAGGGAGGAGTTATGAACCATCACCAAATGTGATAAACGCAGCTACTAGGGTCCCTGGTGTTTCAGTTATTTCACCTTCACCATCAGTGAAAAATGCTACAAACAGCCGTAGTAATGACAAAGTGACAAGAGTTGTCTCAAGAAATGTGTAAAACTGCAAAATAAGTAGACGAAAATATAACCCTCTCAGTTTCTGTTCCCTGTATATTAGTTAGAGGTTAATTTCAGTAGATTGATGTCAGCTAACCAAGCAAAATGAAGGTTCATCGCTCATTAAGTGATAAAAACCCAAAGTAACTAGCCAACACAAAGAAACACATAATTTTGTGATAAAGGATGATAACTTAAATTTCCCTTCTAGACATCAATAAGCTTCTAATCAATAACCTATTCTACTGAAAGATATTGGATGGTTAATTTGCTATAGTTGCTAGTTGAAATAATCTCTGCATATCCCTTTTCATGCATGCAGATAGTTGATTCCGGCTAAAAGAGAAATATGTGAGTTTACTTTGAACTTTCATGAGCTTCAAATCATCAGAAGACAAACCAAAATCATGTTTTGGAGGATGGTTTACATACCAAAAAAAGAAGGAAATACTTGTAGTTTAATGCTCCGATGCAATTCACGACCCAAACGCAATGGTGGTCCATTTTCAATATACATCTCCCACCTAAAACCCATTAACAAAGTAAGCCATAACTAAGGAAAAATGGTCTTGGGCATGGATATTTGTTAAAAGACTGTAAATAACTTACAGACAGAACAGTGATGGCATCGAGGTGGTTTAAATTGGTTGCATTTTCGACAGAATCGCAATCCTTGGTTACTGAGTTTACCAAGGACCATGAACTGGTTTAAACCTAAATTTGCACCACCATGTTCAGATCTCACCAGTGGATCTGCTTCACCTCTCTCCTCATCTATTGATGGCCTCCAATTGGGTGGGACACCACCCGGATCCGTTATAACAGTAGCGAAGTAGCTCCATAAAAGCATCACCAACTACATTATGACAATCAACAAATGAAAGCTCAGATGCAATATTTTGCATATTTTTTATCGTTTGATTTCTACGTGAATCGTTATCATGTTTTCCATGTATTACATTTACGCAAGTTATCAACCTAGCTTTGGTGTAGTAAAGAATAGGTGGATACATGCTTCTGGAGACTAACATGATTAGTAGCTTATTTAGGTAAAAGTAATTGTTTATCATTTTTTATTTATTCATTCTGCTAACTACTAAGGGCTCTCGTTTAGTTTGAGTCATTTGGAATTAAAGATGGAATGTTTTACTTAGTTTGTAAATTGATAACAAAAAGTACATATTTCATGAAATAACATATAATCCAAATACGTCGTTTTTACGAGATTAAGGTGATATTTAGAAATGTCTTTGAGATTTGATATCTATATATTTTATACCTTATTTCTTCTTATTAAACATATAAATACTCTAAACCAAACAATGCATTTTCTAATATATAATTATCAATGTAGATATATAATGAACACATAAAAACATATTCAATCATTTAGATTGGACATGTACAACTTCTCCCGAATTAAAATGTACTAAGAACATAAACATAGAATGCTGAATAATGAACTCGACCACATCTTGCAGTGTTCCAACAAAACTAATCAACTACAGCATAAATCTTGAAGTCAGAAAGAAAGAGAAGCGAGTTCAGTAAAATAAAACTTCACATGATCCACCAACGTAATGTTCAATCAATATATACTTCTTGAAATGGACAGAATTTTCTGCTGAAATGCTAAAATTTTGCTTTAGTTCAGTAAATTAATTACGATAAACTAAGCAATATTTAGTTTGTGCTACGATTCACGAATTCTTCATAAAATTCTACTCATAATACTATAACTACCTTCTCATTTGGCATGCAGAGATAAGGCATAGCAAATTCAGTTTGAATTTTGAAAGCAAAAGCACTATCCTTCGGATTGTAGATAGAGATTCTAGCATCTAACATGTGTATTCATCATTGTTTAAGCCAACTAAGAATCCGATAGGATCAAGAACCAAAGGGAAAAGGATACTATAATTGCAACAGGAAATAAGAGAAATAACAACATGAATGCCCTTGGAGGATTCTGAATAAACAATGCCTCTTTACCACCCACGATCATGTAACATAATTCAGCTAAAATCTGCTTATGGAACATAGGACGAAATCCAGGTGCAGCCCATTGGCACAAAATTGCTTGCGGAACCAACTAAACCAGGTCTTTGAATTCCATTTAATACAAGATTAAACCAAACCCATAAGAGAATTCATCAACGTTAACGAACCAGACAAACAAACGATCTGGAAGGGAAGAATCTTAAACAAGAACGAACAAAATTAATATGCTATTGATAACTCACCAAGGAATGGAATAAAAGCAGGACGACCAAAGAAGTTAAGGATTCAAGGCCGCCATGAAAAAGAGCTGGACCATAATCAGCTATAACAACAACATAATAAGAGACCCCGATTATTCCAATAACCAATACCATCATTATTGACCCCAACGCACGTAAAGCTGTGCAATATTTGAACACGTTCCATGCCATTAATCCTTCACCTCCTACCTACGACCTCCAGATTTCTGTATGATGAAGTGCAATTTGACGGAGAGAAATGTACCTTTACAAACAAATTAAAGATGTAACAGATGGGTTGTGGGTGAATTTTCGATTCTCGCAGAGTTCGGATTGAAATTTCCAGGTAAAGATGACAGAGGCAAGACTTTCATAATATTCTCGTTCTTTTTCATTTTCTTATAAAATAAAAAAACACGAAATGAAATGATTACAGTGGAGACAGCAGTCAATGATTAAGGATTAGGGCCATTATCGAGGCCCAATTGTATTTAAGATTATCCATTCAAACGTTGCCGTTGAAACAGGTTTTTCCAAAAATATATCACTTTTTCAAATTATTATTATTATAAATACTTCATCTTTAAATAAAATATCAAATCATACTTTTTCTAAATATTTTTCTTAAAATTGCTTTTAATTTATATTTTTTCATTATTTTTCTTAATTAATTTCAAACAATTTATTTTTTTATAATTTAAATATCACAATATTCAATTTCATTACATTTTCAAAAATTAATACTAAAAAGTATATGTTAGTTTAATTATGTATATTTTAAGTATACTTGATTATAAAATTAAATTGAAATAAAATATAAACATTTAATATATACTTTAATTATATACAATCATGTAATAATATATATTTTAAATATATATAAAATAATAATGTATATATTTCTAATGTCAAATAATAAACAATTTATAATTCTTTTTTCTAATTATATATTATTTTATATTCATATTATATATTATATATATTCAAAAATTGATATATAGTATAAAAATATATTAATTTAATTTAATTTAAAATTAAACTATTTATTTTGTTTAAAATTTATACTAACATAATTCAAAAATAAATATTAAATATATTTTAATTATATATTCCTTAAGTAAACTTATAAATATTTAATATATATTTTAATTGTAAAATTATGTAATTACGTATACTTTAAGTATATCTATTAGTATACATTATAAAACTATATAGATTTATTTTTATTGAAAATTAAATTATTTTTCTTTTAAATTTGGTACTACCATAACTAAAAATACATGAACTTATTTAATAACTATGCATATATCAATTAATATAAAGAAATAAAAAATATATTTAACTTTCATAATACTTATATACTTTATAATCAAATTTAATTTTAAGTTTATATAATTGATAACGATGATTTTTACCTATATTTTTTCCCTTAATATAATATCCTTTTAAGCATTGTTTTCATGTTTTTCCTTCAAACATAAGCATATAATATAGTATTTCATGTATTATTCACATTCTCATTCATCATACTCATAGAATATATACTTAGCATAATTTCATACATTTTCATACATATTTTGTATAATTCATATGATATTTCATATGTTAGGAAAAACGCCATTTTCCGCCCTTGAGGATCGACTTTAAGCAGAAATAAATGAGAAAATACAAAAAACAATTTAAGAAATTAAAGAGAATAAAAGACACAATAATTTAACGTGGAAAACTCCCTTGTGGAGAAAAACCACGACCGTTGCCA
>CANYBF012696901.1:0-13261 GCA_948192965.1 Dalechampia spathulata | reverse complement strand
TTTTAAATAAGTACTTTGGCAGTACATCAAACATGGATATATTATAAACTTGTAATAATGTGTGAATAAATATGATGCTAAATATGGTTTGTATGAAATAAGGAATGTTTATAAACCCAGGGATCTAAATGATATAAATTTTTTATTAAAAAAAAAATTTTTCCACACTAATTAAGAATGTATGGAATCCCTTGTTGGATGATTATTAATTTTCTTAATGGGAATTGGTAATCATTTGACGGGAGCATGTTATGCAGCCAGAAGACGTGACATTGTACTTCCTTAGTGTCATGGAGTCACTCTTCTCGGATGCCATTGATGTTGAAGATTTGTTTCTTTTTTTTTTCAAAATTGGAGATGAGAGGTAAAGAGTGTTTCACTGGGCATGCCAAAATTTGTAGTGCGCAAAATCTATAAAATAAAAATGAATTGAATTAGAAATTGAGCAACAAATAATTTTATTAATTTGAAGCAGGTTACAATCTCTAATATAAAATTCTATAATAAAGAATTTAAATCCTCCAATTTGAATTTCGAAGCAAGAACTTGATTCAAGGGCTTTTGTAACTTGATCTTGAATTAAACTTGATTTTTGACGAAGAACACAATTCAAGTGCTTTAGAGGCTTGATCTTGAATTAAATTTCACTTTAGAGGAATAACACCTTGATGAACTCCTTGAATGCTTTAATGAACTTAAAGAATGTATTTGATCTTAAAGAACACCTTGAGGTCTTAAAGGCTTGGAGAGCTTGAGACTTGAGAGCTTCTTGTTGCTTCTGGCTTCCAAATGTATGTGTTTTGGAATGAAAGGAGGCCTCATATTTATAGTGATTTGTAAGAGAAGGAATTTACAGATTTAACCCCTATCTTCACTTCAAAACAATTATCACTTCATTTATTTATTATTTTAATAGTATTTATCTTACTATTAAAATAATTTAAATTTAGAAAATAAACCAGATAATTTTGATTGGCTTAAAATCTTATTTAATTTATTAGATTAAGATAATTATTTAATCTAATTATTTTATAGATCAAAAATATTTATTTAATTGATCCATAAAATATATTTCATTTATTAGAATACAATAATTATTTAATTTAATTAATTTCATAGATCAAAAATATTTATTTAATTGATCTAGAAATTAATTTGAATTTTTTTTGATATCTACAGAGAGTTTGTTGGTTGGATGAATATTTGCAAGTCTAATATTAAGTTAACATGCAACTAGTTGTTTTTTATATTAATTTTTTTAAAAAATAATTATGTTTCTCATTTATAAGATTTATTCTATAAAAATATAAATAATTGAATAATTAAGAATGTTTATTTACTAATAACTATTTTATTCATCACAAATTTACTAATACATTTTTTTTGCATCATAAATTTCTCTAAAATGTCAAATATAAAAATAGAAAATACTACTAATTCAAATTAAAATATAATAATAGAAAAATAACAAGTAAAACATCTAGTTTATTTGAATAAAAAATATATGATATATAATTAATTTCACAAAAAGTCATAATAATTTACGTAAATTTTCTAAAATATTACAAAAGGTTTATAAAAGAACTACAAAAATATTAGGTAAATTTCACAAAAGGTTTACTTAAATTTATTTTTTATATTATAGATTTTTATAAAATATTTAATATAAAAAAGAAAAAGATAAAATTTATAATTTGTTGAAAAAAATTAGATATTCAATTAATTTAAGAAAATTATAATTATTTTATTAAAGAGCAATAAAATATTCATTGAAACTTATTTTTTATCATATAATTTTTCTAAATTATTAAATAAATAAAGGTGAAAAAATGAGGTGCATATTGTGTAAATAATGAAATATTTTAAAAATTAAAATAAAATAAAAATTAGTATTTTAAAATAATAATATATCCTAAAATAGCTCAAAAGAAACTATGATTATAATAAATATTTTTTACATTCTTTAATGAAGCATATGAGAGACTCAATTAAACAATAAAATATAAATATAAATTTAAAATCAAAATCAAAAGATATAGAGATAAAACAAGAAGAATAATAATAATCATATATAATTATTATAATTAATATTTAATTAAAGAAAATATGAATTAATTTATTGAATAGTAAAAATGGAAAAATTAAATTATTATCAAAAGAATGATGTAAATTGAAGTATTAGAAACAAAAAACATTTGAAACATAAATGAGTGGTAGTTAATGATATAATAATTATCTAATAATTAGAAACAATTAACAAAATTTAGGAGTGAAATGTTTTTTAGTAAATATATATTTTAATAATTTTTAGGAAAAAATTTATTTGTTATTATAATATGAATTCTAAGATCTTCTGATATTTTTATTATAAAAATGATAACAATAAATTTAAGAAAAATAATATTAAAATAAGATTCTCATGAAAGTCTGAAATTTATTTTATTAATATATAATTTTTTAAATATATCTTTTGATTTAATTTCTATTTTTAGTATATTTTTCCAAAAAACTATAATATAGTATGCTTAAAAAATCTTTGACATATGATATTTATGAAAATGTTGGATTTAAAGTAAAAACTAATATATTGAATTGTGGCTTCAATTCTAATACATTATGAACATGAATCGAAAATCGAATCATAAATAATAACTAGGTTTGATCCTTCTCTTCTTTAATAGGATAAATAAATAATCTTATCAATATGGAGTACATTTTAGTGGATGGATAGAAAGATGAAGCTACTGTGAAGCTGGCTAACCTTTATCTACTGTATAGGATTATACTTGTAAAGCATAGGACAATAAAGGTTAACCAAGAATATATTTGAATCCTATCAAATGAAGAAGAAGCAAAAAGGTATCCATAGGGGAAATTATGCTACAAAACCTTAATCAATTACAAGCATGTTATTACCATAAATATTGAGAAAGGAATCGTAGTTTATGTCTTCCTTTATACTATTTTGATATGAGCCTTTGAAGTAATTCTCAAGCTTGCGTGACCATATCAATAAGACAACTAAAGAATCAATACCAAGAATATTGAAATCGATGTGAATAAAATAAACCAATTGGGAAACCATGATTGAGAATATTCAGAAAGATAGGGTAAACATATAATGTACTAGATACTCTGTAAACTTATCTACTTTATATACTTTCATCTACTTCTTTAAAAGCCATAGTGATACCTTGTTTTGCAAAATATTATAGTTGTGTGTTGAACTACTTATTCCAATTGAAAGAGAAAAGAAGAAGTTTATAACTGAATTCCTCATACAGAAAATAACACCTAAAGAAATGGAATTAGTGGACAACATTCTGTACATGCAACCATCTGTAGAAAAAACACAGGTAAGAAAAAGCATGGAAGAGAGAATGGACAGGATGGAAGAAAAAATTGATAAAGTTCTTAAAGAGATAAGGTAGTTAGAGCTACTCTACAACTTATAAATGAAGGATGGAGATATAATGATCAACAAACAACATTTTTCTTTGATGTTGGATAAATGGAAGATAAAGAAGATATAGGAAATGAAGGTAAAAACACTGGAGAAAATAAAGAAACTACAAATGTTGAAATAGAAGATGAAGACAAGAATAAAGAGGAAAGTAATGACGATAAAGATAATGATCTTGAGGAAGATGAGACAAGTAAAGATGATGATGGAAGTAGTGAGGAATCAAAAATATAAGATAATTTTAAAGATGATGAATCATAAGAGGAAGGGGAAGATGATGATGAAGACATTGAAGAAGATACTTTAACTGGTGAAAAAAAGAAGAAAAATGATGCTTAAGAGGGTAAAGATTAAGAACAGACTAAGAAAATAAACACAAGAAACCAAAGGATGAAGACAGTGAGGGAACTGGAATTTAAGAGGGTGATAAAATAAAGATTTAGAACCTCCAAGAGGAAGATAAGTTAGATAGGAAAATGAAGAACATAAAGAAAATGGAGGATTAAACCAATCTGAAAAACAAGTTGACCATATATATGACTATAATGTTATAATTATTTATAAAGATATCAACCTCAATTTGGAAAAAGTTATAAGGAATATAGGGCACACATTACAAAATGAAGAGCAAATAAAAAAGGTATGTATTTGTATAGTAATAATGGAAGAATACTTCAAGCATTAAGTAAATGCACTTTAAATATTAATACAAACTCATAACAAATATTTATATCTAATAATAAATTTTTTGTTGGTAGGACCAAAAAATATCTTGGATGAAGTGAGTAAAAACATTGAAAAAGAGGGGATAACACAAGTAAGTATGGTAAAGCTAGCAATGGAAGCAGATAAGTATGATAAAGGCAAGCAAGTAGTACAAGTAAATAATTTGATCCCTATCCCTTATACATATATTACTTATCTAAAGTATGTACCTTTTCTAATTAAACTTCTTAAACACAAACAAGGATGAGACTCAAAAGATTTGCAAACCAAAGAAACTCAAGAGCCCATACTCTAAAAGGTTTGGATTTACAAAAAAAGAAAGAAAAAAATAAGATAAAAACACATGGAGAACGCACCAAGAAAAATATTGGACATACACCAACATTTGACTTAGGTATTGACTTAAGTCAAAAAGAGAAAACAAAGTTCAAAGAAACAACCATACCAGAATGAACTCAAGAAGTGTTCAACATTCAACCTATTGATTACATTTTACCTTAAAAATGTACGAACTTATTGACCATTTAAAGATATGCATTAGGTGTCTAAGTATATATGGAATATATTGTAGTTGCAAAGTACTTTAAAATGTTTAAAAATGATATGAATAGTTTATATATCTTCTATTGACTTTTAGTAATGATCATTACTATTTTTTATAATTGTGTGCATAGGTTTAAACTTGAATATGTTATAAAGTTTTGTATAGTAGATGAAGGTAATTTATATACCTTATGTGCCATCGAGAAAGACTATGCAAACTAAGTCTACTAGTATCTTTTTTGTTAATTTATAAGGTTTTTAGAATATGCACTAATGACAACTACTTTTTTTCCTAAAGTTACAATTATATCTTTATAATTCTTACATAGGATTAACTTCATGCTCTTACAATAGCCATTCCTTATGAGTATATGAAAATAATGTATCTACTTTATCTTTCATTATAATAAAGTTTTGTTGTAGTATATAAAGGAGAAACATCTACTGGTAGTTTCTTTTATCATTTAAAAGGTTTTTAAGATATGTAACAATAATAGCTACTTTTTTGGAAGACTGAAATATGTTTTTTATAATTTCATTCATATCATTTCTCTTCAACCTGTAATTGTAATCATGCATTAAAGTAGATAATTTATGTACCTTATATATGATAACAACAATGGTTTATTATAGTAGATGAAAGAAATAATATACAAGAACTGTATAACAAAATATAACAATGTATCAACAATATTAAAATTAGTAACAAAATATCATACTATATAAATAGATAAAAAAAACCTATATATTCTAAATAATTTTATTTATTGAATACTTACAAATATTAATGAAACTTAACTACTAGATTTACAGCTCCTCTTATTATGTCTAGTTCTTTTGCATTTATTGCACTTGACAACAAGCTTCACCTCACCAACTGATGGGATATATTGCTTCTTTAGGCATCCAGTTGAATGCTTTACATTTGAAAGCAATAAAATATCCTCGATACTTACTTCTTCCATGCTCATACTTCAAAAATCACCAAACGGTATGATACAACCATTATAGGTAGACTTATAAGTAGCTGACTTATAATATTCAAATGCAAAATTAGAAGGGCATAAATGTCTCTTCCAAATACATGTAATAGCTTGAGAGCAAGGGAAAACATCTAATTACCACACACAACAAGAGTAAGTTTGACTTAATAAATTTACCTCATAGCTAAACTCTCCATTCTTCACTTCAAATTGATTCAAATAAATAGGAAAAACCTATAACAATTTAAACCATTAATAATACTAATAAAGATAATAAAGTAGATGAGAGTAGATAAAAGTACATACAGAGAATAACTCTTTACAAAACATGAACAGAACACAAGAACTCCACAAAAAATACATTAAATACAAGGAAAATATAAACTTACATCCATTCTCTTAGCATTTTCATTTGCCTCTATTAAATGAGAATGCCATTTTGGAGTAAGACTAGTAAATGTAGCATTAGCTTCATTTTGACATTCAAAAAACCACCTTTAAAGTAAATATTGATATGCCTCCAAAAGAGGCAAAATTGGTGCATGCTAAGCATCTAACAACATCGAATTCATAGACTTTGATAAGTTAGTTGTCATACATCATATCTTTTCTTAGGACACCATGAATGAGCCCAACATTCATATCTAACATCAATAAGATAATTTCTAATGCCTTTCTTAACATGCTTTAACTTACTTAAAAAATATTTAAAGTCTGAATGACAATAAGCAAAAGCACATTAATAAAATAAACCATCACCTTTCAACCCTTTAAACCTCCCATTCAAGTTACATAGTAAATATTGAATACAAATACCATGAAAAACATTAGGAAATACAATCAAAATAGCTTTAAGAATACTTGATTTCTTATTAGAAATAATAACTAAATCATCATGATCCTCAAGAGATACATGTAACATCATGAAAAACCATTTGCATGACTCATCATTTTAAGAATTAATAATTGCTAAACATAATGGGAAAATATGGTTATTTGCATCTTAGGCTAAAACCATCAATAATGTACCACCAAAATCATAGCTTAAAAAGGTACCATCTACAAAAATAACCAGCCTATAACTACACCAACCCTCAATAGATGCAGTAAAATAAACAAAACAATACAGAAACCTAATCTTAGAATATCTTTCAAAAATAGTAATTAAACCTAAAAAGGACAATTAAAAAATTAGGAAAGTAGATAAAGGTAGATAAAACTTACAAACTTAAGAACAACTTACTAGAATTTTTTTATTGAATAATATAGCAAACCAATATGATCATCTTATAAGACATATTTAATGAACCATGAATAGAATCAAATGCATATTGTCTAGCCTTACAAGCTTTCCAATAACTAACACAAAAACAAAAAATAACATATATATAATTCAATCAATAAAAATTGAATATACATCAACAATCAAAAATAGAAAACCTATAAATTGAAAACATAACAATAATCAATACATACAAAAGATAACATCAATCTAAAATATCATTACAATAACTAAAGCAAAATACTACACAATACAATTACAAACAAGAATATAATTAAGCAAAACTTGAAAAATAATACAGTAATTACAATGTAAACAACAAAACAGGAAAGTTAAATGATTAGAACAATCAACTAACGCATCAAAGAACATAAAGAGAAACATAAAAATAAACAAGAATGAAAAAAATGATTACACAAAATTGAATCAACAAAAAGTCGAATTCAAGATCTAAGTTCAAATAAACATGAAAACAAACAAAAATACTAATGAAACAGAAAGATTATTGAAAAATTAAAGAAAACAACCAAACAGAGCATAAATTTAGGGGAAAATAATGCATGCAACTAGTGATATCTAGAAAATTTAAATCTAACCTCAATCCACATAAAATACAAGATATTTGAGAAAAAGAAAACTAAAAATAGGAAGAATGGGAAAGCTTATGAGTAGTGAAGTCAAGCTGAAGGAGAAGAAAGAAAATCAGCCAAAAAAGACTGTAAACAAGTAGAAAATAAATCTTTTGAATTTAAATTGATATTGCGGGTATAAAGGTCATTCTATATATTCAAAGTGATAAAAATTTAAATGTTGCTCGACTTGATATTTACTTAAAAATAAATCCTAAAATCTAATATCTATTATAATTTTCCTAAAATATATGGAAGATTCGCCGATAAAAGTAAACAAATACTTTTTTAAATTATGATTATTATTGGTGGTTTCTTACCCTAACACTTTGGAGTATAAATACTTTCTCTTCCTTTAGCCTTTTTTTTTTTTGGTGCTGATTAATTTTAATTAATTTTCATATTAAACAAATAAATTTATATTGTAATGTTTATTTTTCTAATGGACTAATATTATTTACAATTATTTGATTTTAATTATGTTTTATTTTAATTAAAAATTTAATATTAAGTAGAAATTATGAAAATTTTATTATTATTTGAATTAAAATTTGTAATAACTTACATAAAAAGTGATATTTTAATTAAATTTTTTTATAATAACATGTATATTAATATTTTAGTTTTTCACTCTATTTAAATTTTATTATGTTTCATTTTAATTAAACTTGTCAAGCTATATTTTATTTGACATTATATTTATGATATGTTATATTTATATTATTATCAATCAATTAATTATATTTTAATATAGGAATCTAAAAATAATTTAAATAAATATGGTCCTTCATAATATAGAATAAAATATAATTGAGAATATATATAATATATAAATTTAATTTAATTTAAGTAAAAAAGTATATTCCATTCACAAATATAATAATAAAATATAATTTATTTTTATCAATCATTCTTTTATTATCATGAAAATATTTTAATTGATTAATTATATTTTTTAACCAAAAAAGATATATTTAGTTAACTAAATATTTTATAATATAATAATTGTTGTTATATATATTTATTTTATACCCATGATATTTAATTAACCATATAAAATTTGTTTTATACATTTTTATTTAATTTTCCATAATTGGAAAATGATGATTTTCAAGTAGATTTGTTCCTAAACTGAAAAGTGGCTTGAAAGAAATCTTTGTACTTAGAAAAAGATATTGGGGAAAACAGCCAAAGAATGTAATTTTCTTAGGTTTTTTTTTCTTTCATTTTTTTTGAAATGGATATTATCTATTTATAGTGAACTATTTAGGTTAAAGTTTGAATACCTAATTCATAAATCATATGGGAAAATGAACTATTTAGTAGATTTTTTTAATTTGCATCTCGAACAAAATTCAAATTTAAAAAAAATTTGAGAATTTTGTTCATCAAGTCCAGAAAAATTCAGTGTTAATATCTATATATTAACATAATGATAGGTTGTATGTAAACAAGATTATGTTGTTTATGAAGATGGCATAATGTAGTTTCGACATCATTCTTGAAAATGATAATTATCAATATAATTCTTGATGAATTTGTTTAGAGTATTTTTCTTCCTTTCATATTTCTCAATTTTTTTACCCATTTCTGATCATTAGAGTAATATTTTAATTATATTTTTCATTAAACTAATACAGTTACTTAGTCTAAAGATAAAATGCATTTACTTGGTAAAAGTTCAAAAAATATTTTTCAATTTATAACCCTTCATAATGAATGTGAAAGTGAAATGTGCTATTTTTTCAAATAAATAAATTTGAAATTTTATCAATTTGAAATTCTATATATTTTACAAATTTTATAGTCAATTCAAATTGAGTTTAATGTTACTGTTCATTTTCTAAAAAATATTTTTTGAAATTTTACTAAAAAATAAACTATCAAAAATAAGTATTTAAAGCTAACTTAAAACTTTTACAAAATAATATATTTTTTAGCCTAAAATAAAACTTTTGGCTTAAATTATTTTTCAAATGATTTACGATCACTTTTTAAATTAAACTAACAAATGATGCTTATAATCATCATAAAAAAGTTTAGATGAATGATATAGCTATAAAGATTTCAGAAAAAAATAATGTATTTGTATTTGTTTGTTTTTTTACACACCCTTTTGTACATCATTTTTGGCATACCAAAAATGCTATTAACCATTTTATTATGAAAAATAAAATAAATAAAAAACTGTTTTTTACAGTTATGATTTTGTTACAATAAATAGTACCCTTTATTGCCAGTTATGCTCCATCTCTATGGTACATTCCAAAGTAATCTGGATCATTGATTGTTTCTTAGAAGATTCTAGAAAATAGGATTTTTATCACTACCTCCCTCAAGATAAAGCTACTTCTTTTCATAACTTGTGTCTTTGATATGGTCATCTATCTTGCCTCTTCTTTTCTCTATCATACTTGACTTTAAACTATTTGTGAATCATTTCCTTCTTCTTCATCTTGTAGAACACTTATTCTTTCTTGGAATGATGCCAGATCATGGATTCCTCTCTTACTTTATGTTCGTTAAATTATTTTCCCTTTATCTTCAAGATGCTTCATCTTGGATAACATATGGTGATGTGCCTTTGTCCCCCGTGGTTTTGTGAGTACATCAACTAATTGTTGTTTCATCGACACATGCCATGTTTTAATAAGCCCTTCCCGTTTATCTCAAGGTGCTTCATCCTCTCATCAAATATTGGATTTATTGCTATGTGTTTTGTGGCTTGATTATCACAACAAAGAGGTACTGGCAAAAATAATGAGATTTAAAGATCTTGTAACAAGTATTTTGCATATTGTTGCTGATATACTCTTGTATTCTGCTCCTACTATTGATTTGTTGATAATCACTTGTTTTTTAGTTTTCTATGATATCATTACAAGCCTTAGAAATAGATGATAACAGTTAAGGTTTTTCATGTCATGGGACAAGAAGCCTAATTAACATCATAATATGCTTGAAAACTGAGGTTGTTCTAAGATGGATAAAACAAACCTTGATAAAGGTATTGCTTCAAATATCTAACCATATGCATGACTGCTTTGAGTGCGATCATTTAGAATTTTGTATGAATTAACTTAAATGTTATATGGAATATGATATATCTGGTTTCATGACATTGAGATATAATAGTCTCCTTATCAACCAGCAGTATCTCTTTGGATTAGGTAAGATTTCCTCTATTTTTGTACTCAGTTTAAGACTTGTTAGAAGAGGAGAGTGATAACCTTGCACATCTTTTATTCTAGTATCTATAATAATGTCTATGATATATTTTTGTTGACTAGCACATATCCTTATTTGTGACCTTACTATTTCGAGTCAAAGGAAGTACCTAACTTGCTCGAGATCCCTAACTTGTTGTGCCCTAATTGGTGGGAAGCAAGTCGTCCACGTATACAATCAAGCATAGGAAGTTTTCTCCTTTTCCTTTTATGAACAAGCAATGGTTTACTTCTATAATATAATTTATGAACATTTATCAAAACATGAAAACATGTCAGTACTATGGAAAACTTTTGGTCATGTATTAATTAGTGTGTATATTCATAAATCAACCAATGAAATTATAATATATTTAGTTTTCATATAATATATATATATATATATATATATATATATATATATATTAATATAATTATAACCCTTAATAGAACTAATGTTGGTGAAGAAACTCTGCATGTAATATGGCTGCTTGCAATTTGTGTTTAATACATTAAATGTTTATTTGATAACATATTATATAATTAATCATAAATAAAATATTATATAATACAATCATCATTATATTATAGTCTTTAGATAAAAATTATAAATATAATATAATATAAGTAAAATATTATTTTATTTTTTATTAAAAATTTCAGATCTTCAATTCTAATAATTCTAACTTCAATTATTAGTCTCAATATTTGACTTCTTAATCATGGCACATAGATATACAAGTCCTTTCGATATCTAATTTTCGATGAATCACTATATTTATCTTTATATAATTATATTAATAATTATATGATATTATTGATTATATATTGCGCAAAGAGATGATTTTAAGTTATTGATACTCATGCAGCATTCTATAATATGAAAAACAAAGGAAACCCAGTTGCAACTTTAGAGGAATTTCGAACAAAAGATACCGTAAAAAGTGACGCCGATGATCTCTTACGTGTGAGATAGCAATTGGCAGTGGAAAAGAGACTCAAATTAAAAGGCCCACCATTGTAAATATATATATGGAGAGAGAAATAAGACAATTACCTTAACGAGCAAGCACCAATTTCTTGAAGCCAGCTCCAAAGACGGACCCTTTTCCTCATCAAGATTTGATTAGAAGTGTTATAATAACTTCACTTTCCAACCACCACATATTACTTGCAATGTAAGGCAATTCACTTTGGGGCTTCCCCCTTTTCTCTCTTTCAACTGTATCTATCCTAAATTCGTATCAAATCTTTACCCATCTCGGATTGCATCTCTTCCTCAATATTGGAATATTCAAAAAGTAGTTTATGTAAACATAATTTAAGAATAAATTGAAAAATACCAATGAATTACTTAAAAAATTCAAAATATAACTAGTTCTATCATTGTTTCATTAAATCATTTGTTAATCTCATGACGGTATGATTTTCAACTGAGGGAGAAGCATGATGGTAAGAGTTGTGGTACGAAAGGATATGTCATCAGTTAGTTAAAATCCTGATGACTTGTGACCCGAGCTGTTATGAATTCGGTGTGGTTCAAGTAGTTAGACCAAAACCATTCATTTCAAGCTGAATACGTCTGGCAAAGGTTGGTGGGTTGCAAGCCATCCAAAATAATAATAAACTATATGTTAAAATAGTTATCTAATAAATGAATGAAATGGTATTTGAGATCTCAAGACTATATAAAAAAAAACTATTAAATTTAAATAATTAAATGTTATGAGCAAAACATGGTTTGTCTATTAATATTTGTACATTATTATGGATGATCAATATTCTTTAATAAATTTTAATAGTCTAATTTGATTATTAAAATTTATATAGAAAAATTAGAACATTTAAACCCACAACTTTGGACAGAAAGAGCAAAAGATTCTCCTAATATAATATACCAATACCACGTAGCAAAGAGGGAAAATTATATTATAATATATTAAATTAATTCATAAGCCTGACTATGTATACACACACATAGATATATATAGTATTGTGTAGTTGGTGCCCGTACGGGCGTAGCTCAGTTGGTATTCAGGTGGGTGTTGAGACCTAAGAATTCATGGTTTGAGTCCTGATAATCACAGTGTAGGAGTTACACCCTCTGGATAGGCTCCTTGTGGGTATTAAGATCTGGACCCCATCTAGGAGGTCACTGAGTACCATAATTTACCCTTCTACAATTAATCAAGCTCGGGTATGGGAGCCTTGAATGAGGGAATCACCTTTAGAGACCTGTGAAGTTGGTGGTGCGTTGACGTGTTCTGTCTGTTGCATTGTCTGTTTGGGACGTGTTCTGTCTGTTGCATTGTCTGTTTGGGACTTTTCCAGTGGCAAGAGAAAAAGACAGCTTGAAACCTTTTATGCCGAAGCTGATTAATTCCCTTTATTCCAACCTTTCTAATTCATTTATTTTTCCGTTTCGTTGC